>JAVJIF010027151.1:0-35000 GCA_038442645.1 Agave tequilana
ATATAGCCATCACATTTGCACATTTATTCATATTATAATACACATTTATTAATATTTCGTTATTTAATGTGTGCAGGCCTCGAAATATTATTTTAATAAGAAATAAAGCTTAAAGAGCCCAAAAGCCCAGATCCAAGCCCATGTTTGAAGCCCAGGTGAAAAAGCGCAATTACAAGAAGTCAAAATGCAAGTACAAGGGCTAAAAATTGCAAATATCAGAGATAGGGAAGGATAGACTTCTATCCAACCCTAAACACTTGCAGGATGAGGATAAAAGCCCAAGATAAGAAGAAATTTCGTGGAAAGAAGATTTGAAGAAATCTGGATTAAGGGTAACTTGATTACTAAGTTATCTCGAAAATCCAGATTAAAAGGCCAGGATGCAGATTCCAGAAGCAGGCGCCCAAATGGACGGACCAGGAGAGGCCACGCGCCAAAGCGCGTGGCCAGACTTCACCAAATTGCCGCAAACGCGCGGCAAATCCCAGGATTCCGCAGCAGTTTGGATGATCCAGACTACCAGATTTCGTCTGTGATCTTATCCGGGACTCTATCACCTACTGCACTATAAATATCCCCTGCAGTGCAACGTACAGGGCATCCAGAGACGACTAGGGTTTTCTTTAGCTATTTTTCTAAATTTTTGCACAAGTTGTAATTTTCATTCTATGTACGTTGTGGAGAAGGAGACGATTGTGTAACCAGAGGTTCATCTGAAATAAAGGTCACTCTTTTGTCTCTTTTAATTTCTGCAACTTTACTTTATTCTTTTTGTTATCTCTCTGATTTTCAATCTGCGATCTCTTCTGGATTTCCTTTTTCTTTATTTTGCAATCTTTCTTATTAAATAAAAATAAAAAAAATATAAATAATTTGAAAAGAAAAAAAATAATGATGAAGAACTAATCCTCTTAGTGGTTTGCTGAGATTCTTGAAGCAACCCTAGTGCAATTAAAACTTGATCTGATTAATGAACATCTCTAGAAACCCTAGGTTTAAAGGCAACTAATTCTAGAAGATTAAATAAATACTTAAAATTCTTAATCTAGGTTGCATGTTAAAAGAACTTTTCATGACTTCAAACTTAAGAACTAGGACAGCTTAGATTTGAGATTAGTCTTCTATTAGGCTGTACCTAGATGTTAGGATGAACCATAGTTTGGTTTTTGAATAATGTAACTTAGTTAGAATTGTGTATTGATTTTTCTTGCTTGATTTATTGTAATAACCTAGGGTGAATCATATCAATCTTAAGATGAAGATCAAGCTCTTTAACTTGCAATAGGTTGTGGTAGAAAATCAGCAAAACCACATCTTTTACATCATACATATCAAGATCTAATCTATTCTCTCCTATTTTTGAAGATATAGAGGAATCGAGTCAAAAAGCTTGCATCGCATCCTTCCCTGAGGATCACGACCCGCTTGAGCCCTTGCTACAGCGGATTCACATTGAGACTAAGAATTCTGAACTCTATTTCAATCTCTAAATCTCAATCAAATTTTGGCGCCGTTGCCGGGGAAGGAATGGCACGATTTCCTCGTTCTAATCATTCTTTATTCTTTCTGTTGCAGGTACAGAGAACAGGAAAAAAAACAGAGTAGCAGCAAGGACATACAGCAATCCAGTGCCTCTGCCCTCGAAGGCAGAGCACCTGGACCTACTAATTTGCCGCAGAAACGCGGCAAAAGCCGCAGATCTGCGGCAGTAGTAGTGAACTACTAACCTGCTTTTCTGCAGGTTGCTCTGCATTGCAAAAATTTGCTTACTGCTGTGATTAAATTTCTCTGTTATCACTCTGCAATTGCTAATTAATAACATTAACCCATTTGTTGAAAATAAAATTTTTTTTTTTAGACTCTTGCATTTAGGGCACGTGTCTATTTTAATTCTTTTTAATTCTGTTGAAGAGTGCTAGCGACAAGGTACGTTTGCATAGCATATAGATTAGGAAACACTCTTGGTTGTTTACTGCTTTCTTGAGTGATTACTTTTCTACAGCTTTACACGTACACTAATTCATCTTAAGGGCATAACCCATAAGCAAGATAAGGTGGGGATTTCATCACCCTTCCTTGGCCCACAAATCATATCTGTCACACTCACAACCCTAACCTTAAGTAAAATTTGACTAGACGTTGGCCCTAGGTTAACTCGGACTCAATAGGAGATTGACCGAAGGAGGAAAATTGTTCGAAATTAACTCTTGTCAAATCGGTGTCTAGGCAGGGGATTGAGGGCCGAAAGCCCGAAGAACGGTGGTTATTTAATTAAGGAACGTCTCTGACAGAAAACCTCCCACCGGTCTTGCCACCTGCCTGGCCGATTAGCTTGTGGTTAACGTCGACAATAGACCTCCTAAGGACAGTCTAAGTTAGGAGTCGTCTAAGTCAAGACTTACCCTAGATTAGGATTTTTGATTTTTTTTATTATTTGATTGATTGGGTGAACTTGTTTGCTGATTGTGCATGCCCGCTTGGTCGAGAGACCCACTTACATCCAGGCTAACTAGAACTAGTTCACACCCGAGCAAAAGCCCGACCCACACATGGCACAACCAATATCACTCCAAGATAGGTTATATCCTATTAGGACCTCTCTTCCTTCTTGCATCAAGCTTAATGATGAAGGTGTGACCCATTTGAGCTTAAGCCACAATACATCAACACCCTTCCGAAATTTCATGGACTTGACTCCGAGGATGCATACTTCTTCATAAGGGAATTTGAGGAAGTATGTCTCATGATGAATATTACTAAGTTAGGAAAAGATGACATCAAACTTAGGTTTGTCCCCTTTGCTTTGAAGGATTTAGCAAAGAAATGGCTCTACAGTCTAGAGGCCGGTTCAATATCTTCGTGGGATAATTTTGTTAAGGCATTCTTAAAAAAATTTATCCCGTCCACAAGACTGCACTGATTAGGAAGAACATCTTACAGTTTAAGCAAACAGCCAATGAACCTTTTTGAAGTATTTCGAACGTTTTAAGGACCTCCTTGCCCAATGCCCTCACCATGGGATAGAGAAATGGCGACTTTGCCAAGTTCTATATGATGGATTAGAATATCAAACTAAAACGCCGTTAGAATCCATGTGCCAAGGAGGATTTCTGAAAAAGACGAAACTGATGGATGGTTATTGTATGAGCAATTAGCTGAAAATACCATCCAATGGGAACCTACTCCGGAAAAACTTAGGACTAATGACCCTACTTCTTCTAAAGGAGGTATCCATTCCATTGAGACAACATAGCAACCGATGCTAAGTTAGCTGCTGTAATGCGAAGACTAGAGGCTCTTGAAACTAAAGAACCAGTCTCTGTGAACCAAGTCAGCCCAACATCTTCGGTGGGCTGTACTTATTGTCAAGATATGAACCATGTGTTCAAGGAATGTCCCGTCTTTATCGCGCATCAAAGCTTGCCCGAACATATGAGTGCGGCCTTCACAAGGCCCACCAACAATCCGCCCGCCAACAATCCATATTCGCCCACCTACAATCCCGGTTGGAGAAACCATCCCAATTTGTCATGGGGCCAAAGTAACATGATCAAACTAGGCCCAAATTCTCCAACAATTTCCAAAATCCGCCCTATCAAAATCCTCCACCCTCTTTCCAATATTCACAAATGGAAACAAGGCTCTCCAATATGGAAAGAAAGGTGGACACTCTTGTTAAAAGCAATGACACACTGGCTCAAGCCTTGACTAGGATAGAGATGCAAATGAATCAGCAAGAAAGGCAAAAGGGTACTCTACCTAGTCAACCATTCCCAAACCTAGGAACTCTAGTCAAGCTCACTTGGCTGAAGAGAATCATATGAGTCAGTGCAATGCGATTCATACATTGCGGTCGGGAAAACAAGTTGATAACCAAGTATCAACACCATCAAGTTCTAACAAGCATTCAGCTTGCCTGATCCCACTCCATCTCAACTTGATGCCAACAACACGAAGAAAGACAAGTCAGCCGAAGATATGCACAAGCCATCGTAACCCTACCCAAATAGGCTTAAAGATAAGCAATGTGCACAAATGGATAAGGTACGCGAGATTTTTAATCAGTCAAGATCAAATACCTCTTCTTGATGCAATTCAACAAGTCCCTAAGTATGCCAAGTTTATTAAGGACATGTGCACAAAGAAGAGAAAGACTAATGTGCCCAAGAAGGTTTTTCTAGCCACTAACATTAGTGAGCTATTGTCCAACCAGATCCCTGTCAAGTATAAGGACCCTGGTTGCCCCACCATCTCTTGCATAATAGGTCAAACTGCAATTAAGCATGCACTTCTTGATTTGGGAGCAAGTATCAACTTACTCCCCTTCTCAGTCTACCAACAACTTAGGTTGGGCGAACTTAGTCCGACTAAGGTTACAATCCAATTAGCTGACCGATCCATAAAATTCCCAAAGGAGAAATTACTGATGTGCTCATCCGAGTTGGGGAGTTTATCTACCCAGTAGATTTTGTTGTTCTGGAGACCGAACCTGTATCCACTCTTCGGTCTCAAACTCCCGTTATCCTAGGCGTCCGTTCCTTGCAACTGCAAATGCGATCATAAATTGTAGGAATGGATCCATGAGGTTGACCTTTGGAAACATGACTAAAGAGGTTAATGTCTTCAACCTGGAAAACCAATCTCGTAAGATAAAAGACCAAACATTTGAGGTGAACTTCATCGAGAACATTTGTGAAAAAGAAAGTGAAAATGAGTCTCTATTTCTTGACAAGTTATTTGAGGATAAGTGCGATTTTAGTGATAAGATGACACATGTTGAGGATTATAATTTTAAAGTTCCCTTTAAAAAACGAAGATTTGATCTAAGTATCTTCAAAGAGCCAAGCACTGAAATATCGCATGAGAATATAGTTCAAGAAACTCCGATTGACTTAACTTTCGAAAGTCTCTTTGAAGAAGAACTGTGTTTAGATACACTGATTAAGGAGATGTTGGTTAATTATTCACTTCCAGGGAAAAGTGTTGATTTAAGTTTTGAGGAGATGTACGGAACTGAGCTAGAATTTCTCGGCAAGGAAGTTCCAACTGAAAGGTGTGATGAATTTTTAAATAATGGAGGTGGACATATGATGAGGAAGAGCCTAAAGAAGATGAAACTGGGGGAGAGAAAGTTAAAACAAAAATGATGGTCTCCCCATTGTGCCTTATAAAGAGAACCCATTGGAATGATGAGAAACGAGCTAGAGGGATAAATCCTAAGCAGCTCTAGGTGAGAGTGATACATGTGTTGTACATATTATGGTATACTATTATTCTTTGCCTCTCTTTACATTTTTCTTCATGCATTCATGCATTTCATACATTGAGGACAATGCATGAGATAAGTGTGGGGGAGGGTTTACTAACATAGAAAGATTAATTAATAAAAAAAATATTTTTCTCTTTATTTGTTCTAACATTTCTAAAAAAAATTAAAAATTAAAAAAATTTAAAAAAAAATTTTTTATAAAAAGGACAGTATTTTGACTTATTTTTTGAAAGAAACCTAAGTTAGTTTTAAGGATTAGGAAAATCATGATTAGGATTTCTAAAAACTTGGTCAAAATAAATAAATTGTTGAATTTTAGGTATAGGAGGAGAAATTGAATAATTAGTTAGTCTTAATTTTTACCTTAATGAAATGTGCATTCCTAGTACATATCTAGGATTCTAAGACAAAGACCTTGTGCCTCAAAAAAAAAAAAAAAAGAAAATAATATCACCAATTAAGCTGGATACATGTGCCTCAAGAAGCATAAGTATTCACGCCTAAAGGTGAGTTCTAAATAAAAATAAAGTCCTTAGTTTTGTGGCCTAGTTCATTCGAATTTGAGTCCGCGGGGTGTTTTCTCACCTGGTGCCCTAAAGCCGACCGGTTTGGGAGCCACCGATTTTAAGTTCGCTACATGGGTGGATTAGAAAGCCTAAGAAAACTGAGAAATATTATACATGTATTAACACATCTATTAGTCAATTAGTTAGGTATGAGGGCCTCAAGAAGCCTTGATACTTATACGAAAGAAAATTAGATGAGTTATACATGCAAAAAAAAAAATTATATTAACACATCTAATAGTCAATAGTTAGGTATGAGGGCCTCAAGAAGCCTTGATACTTACACGAAAGAAAATTAGATGATGTTATAAAAATACTAAAGAGGCATGAGAGTCCAAGTTAAGGAATTCCTAGATTCACAAGGGTGCGTATGACTTTTGGTAACGAAAAAGACTATATTAGAAACTCAATTTTAATCCTTACCTAAAATGAATAACAATTGACTTTATTAAGACTAAGTTTGAAGAATGAATAAAAATGAGGATCCTAAAACTTATAGACTACTTAGTCTCTCCAATATAAGTCAAATATTTTCCTTTTTATGGATTTTGTGGTGTAATCCGCTGAAAACCCTCACGAGAAACACTCGTCCTCTAGGGTAACCTAGGGTTTAACGGCTTGTTGCACATGCTAAGTGCAACCGTGATTCCTACGAAAGTGAGTTAGCTAGGTTAGATTTTTCTCTTTCTTTTTGATTTTTACTCGAGGACGAGCAAAAAGATAAGTGTGGGGGTGTGATAGGTAGTGAAAAATGCATAATTGTCATCATATATGCCATCACATTTGCACATTTATTCATATTATAATACACATTTATTAATATTTCGTTATTTAATGTGTGCAGCCCTCGAAATATTATTTTAATAAGAAATAAAGCTTAAAGAGCCCAAAAGCCCAGATCCAAGCCCATGTTTGAAGCCCAGGTGAAAAGCGCAATTACAAGAAGTCAAAATGCAAATACAAGGGCTAAAAATTGCAAATATCAGAGATAAGGGAAGGATAGACTTCTATCCAACCCTAAACACTTGCAGGATGAGGATAAAAGCCCAAGATAAGAAGAAATTTCGTGGAAAGAAGATTTGAAGAAATCTGGATTAAGGGTAACTTGATTACTAAGTTATCTCAAAAATCCAGATTAAAAGGCCAGGATGCAGATTCCAGAAGCAGGCGCCCAAATGGACGGACCAGGAGAGGCCACGCGCCAAAGCGCGTGGCCAGACTTCACCAATTGCCGCAAACGCGCGGCAAATCCCAGGATTCCGCGGCAGTTTGGATGATCCAGACTACCAGATTTCGTCTGTGATCTTATCCGGGACTCTATCACCTACTGCATATAAATATCCCCTGCAGTGCAACGTATAGGGCATCCAGAGACGACTAGGGTTTTCTTTAGCTATTTTTCTAAATTTCTGCACAAGTTGTAATTTTCATTCTATGTACGTTGTGGAGAAGGAGACGATTGTGTAACCAGAGGTTCATCTGAAATAAAGGTCACTCTTTTGTTCTCTTTTAATTTCTGCAACTTTACTTTATTCTTTTTGTTATCTCTCTGATTTTCAATCTGCGATCTCTTCTGGATTTCCTTTTTCTTTATTTTGCAATCTTTCTTATTAAATAAAATAAAAAATATATAAATAATTTGAAAAGAAAAAAAATAATGATGAAGAACTAATCCTCTTAGTGGTTTGCTGAGATTCTTGAAGCAACCCTAGTGCAATTAAAACTTGATCTGATTAATGAACATCTCTAGAAACCCTAGGTTTAAAGGCAACTAATTCTAGAAGATTAAATAAATACTTAAAATTCTTAATCTAGGTTGCATGTTAAAAGAACTTTTCATGACTTCAAACTTAAGAACTAGGACAGCTTAGATTTGAGATTAGTCTTCTATTAGGCTGTACCTAGATGTTAGGATGAACCATAGTTTGGTTTTTGAATAATGTAACTTAGTTAGAATTGTGTATTGATTTTTCTTGCTTGATTTATTTGTAATAACCTAGGGTGAATCATATCAATCTTAAGATGAAGATCAAGCTCTTTAACTTGCAATAGGGTTGTGGTAGAAAATCAGCAAAACCACATATTTTACATCATACATATCAAGATCTAATCTATTCTCTCCTATTTTTGAAGATACAGAGGAATCGAGTCAAAAAGCTTGCATCGCATCCTTCCCTGAGGATCACGACCCGCTTGAGCCCTTGCTACAGCGGATTCAGTAGGGAAACCCATTACAACTGATAAATTGACCCGGACTAAGGAGAGACTCTCCTTTGCGAGAGTAATGGTGGAGGTGGATGCGTCGAAGGAGCTTGTTACGGAGGTGGAACTGAGGCTACCGACGGGAGAGGTTTATCATCAATTGGTGGTGTTTGAGTTTTACCAAAATACTGTAAGAAGTGTAAGACTTTTGGGCATGTGGAGGGAGATTGCAAGAAGGAGTCGGAGGGTGGAAGATTCTCGGCTTATGTGCCTAAGAGGAAGCGACAATCTGGTGGCGTGACTGTGAACAAAAATGTAGAGACTGGCGCTGTCAAGGGGGGTGCCAGGGTACCAATTGGTGGGCCAAAGCTTGGTGAGGATGCATTTACGAAGGATGGGGGCCTCTCGGCTGCTGCTGGGCAGTCCGCCATCTCTTCGGGGGCTGCTCTGGTGCCTGGATGTTCAGATTTGGCAGTGGAAACGGTGGTGGGGGTGTTAGGAAAGGAGTCTCCTGCCCCAGTTCTGAATTGCCCAGCGGAGGATCTGGTTACTCAGGTTAGGGGGGTAGATCTGATAAAAAGGGAGGCACAAGAAGTCTGAAGGACTGCAGGCTCTGGCTACTGGTCAGCAAAAGATGGTGGATGAGGGCCGTGCTCTGAAGCCAGTGGAGGAGAGCCTTTCCGGCTGGGTGGCCAGCGGCTCTTCAGCCGACAGGGTCAGGGAGGGAGTGGAGGGACCCAAGCTTGGTGCTGGGTCTGGAGGTGGTGGATCTCTGAAGTCGGCTCAGATTGGTTCCGTGGTGCAGTGCTTAACGGCGGTCGCTACAGAGAGTGCTTCCCGGAATTGGCGGAGTGTGAGGCTGGGGAGGGGGTTAATAAGGGTCTTGATCGACCTGCTAGCCATGCCTCTGTGTCTAAGGTGAAACAGAAGGGGAAGGCCCCGCAATCTTCCAAATGATTGCGGCCTTCTGGAATATCAGGGGGTTCCACCTTCCCCTGAAGCAAAAGGGGGTGGAAGCCCTCGTTAGAAGAAGGGACATTGGCCTATTGGCGGTTTTGGAGACTAAGCTGTCTATGAATGGGCTGGAGAATTTTATGAGAAGGAGGTTTAAGGGGTGGAACCAGGTTAACAATTTTCAGACTCATGCTGGAGGTAGAATATTGATTCTTTTTGATCCGAAGAGGATTCGGCTGGAGGCTCTGGAGATACACCGCAAGTTATTCACTGCAGAGTGTCTTGTATGGTATCTTCCATATCTTTCCTCCTCAGTGTTGTTTATGGTTTTAATTCAATTGGGACTAGGAGAGGCCTTTGGGAGAATCTGAAGAATTGGGGGGTTCCTTATCTGAGCCCTGGCTTCTGATGGGAGACTTCAATAGCATTTTGAAGGAGGAGGAGAGGGTGGGGGCTCCGGTTACTCACTACCAGACTGGAGATTTTACAGATTGCTGTGATGGCCTGGGACTTTCCGACTTACAGTTTACGGGATGTCACATGACATGGACGAACGGGACTGTTTGGTCTAAGTTGGACAGAGTGGTGGGTAATTTCCCATGGCACCAGAGGGCATTGTTCAGTCATGTTGACTTCTTACCTGCGGGTTGTCTCTCTGACCACTCCCTGTGTGTGATCTCTCTGCTTGATCGGCCGAGGGCGGTGAACAAGCCATTTAGATTCTGGAATTTTTTGGCGACACATGAAGAGTTCAAGGACACTGTTCGGAATAATTGGCATCGGAGGTGGTTGGGTCCTTACAATTTGGTTTCTGTAGGAAACTTAAGCTCCTCAAGTCGCCACTGAAACTTCTAAATGTGAGGAACTTTGGGCACATTGCTTCAAGGCTGAAAGGGCGAGATTGTTGCTTCACCAGGCCCAGGTTCTTCTCCAATCTCGTTTTGACGACCCTGACCTGCGTTTGAGGGTTATGGAGCTGCATAGGAACGCGTTGGCGTTATCTAAGGCGGAACTGGATTATTTCTACTAGCTTGCCAAATGCAACTATGTGGCCAAATCCGATAGATGCACCAAGTTCTTTCACTCCATTGTGAAGAGGAACAAGAGCAGGGATATATTGCGGCTATTTCCAAGGAAGATGGTACTCTGACGAGGTCGGCTGAGGAGGTGGCATCGGAATTTGTCCGGTACTACGAAGGGCTTCTTGGTACCCAATCTCAGGTCTTGCATGTTGATCGGGAGGTGTTTATGACTGGGAGAGGGGTCTCCAATCAACAAGCTGATTCTCTTGTGAGGGAAGTATCTTCGGATGAGATTAAGGAGGCACTGTTCAGTATTGGCAATGACAAATCACCGGGTCCGGATGGATATGGTGCACTCTTTTTTAAGAGCGCGTGGGACATTATAGGAGCTGACCTCTGTGATGCTGTCAAGGAGTTCTTCTTATCTGGTTCCCTTTTGAAGCAGATCAATCATACGTTGATTGTACTCGTGCCCAAATCTTCCCATGCCCACTCCGTGGGAGATTTCGGCCGATAGCTTGTTGCAATGTGGTGTATAAGGTGATCTCCAAGATTCTGGCTGCAAGGCTGGGCAGAGTTCTTGGTGGTATTATTGACCCTTCGCAATCTGCTTTTGTGGAGGGTTGGAGCATGATTGAAAATATACATTTGGTTCAAGAATTGCTGAGAAAGTACAATAGGAAGAGGGTGTCGCCGCGATGCTTAATCAAGGTAGATCTCCGAAAGGCGTACGACTCTGTCTCTTGGGACTTTTTGGCTGAAATGCTTGAGGGGCTTATGTTTCCTGCCCGCTTCATCACCTGGGTTATGGAGTGTGTATCCTCCACATCGTATTCCATTGGCCTAAATGGGGGCATTTATGGGATGTTCAAGGGTAGGAAGGGACTGAGACAAGGTGATCCTCTATCTCCGTTCCTTTTAACATTTGCATTGAATACCTATCGAGGAGACTTAGGCTGAACACTAGTAGTTTGGACTTCAACTTCCATCCGAGGTGTGGTCAGCTTAGGTTATCGCACCTAGCCTTCGCTGATGACCTGATACTATTGGCTCGGGGGACCCTACCTTCGTCCGTATCATTATGGATTGCCTTTCAGATTTTGGGATGAGGTCTGCTGTCCGCTCTGTCCAAATGCTCAGCCTACTTCACTTCGGCGGTATCTATGGGAGGACCTTATTCACATAAGGCAGTTGACTGACATCCCTTATGAGGTAATGCCTTTCCGATATCTGGGGTCCCTTGGCGGCGCAGAGACTTCTGGTTGCCATTTTGCCCCGTTACGGATAAGATCACCATGTACATAAACTCTTGGATGGCTTCGTGCCTTTCTTTTGCTGGGAGAGCGGAGCTCATTAGATCGGTTCTACAGGGGGTGGATTGCTTTAGGCTATCTATCTTCCCGATTCCGTCTGCTATCATTGATCGGGTGACAAGGCTTTGCAGGAATTTTCTATGGCACAAGAGACATCACCCTATCTCCTGGCAGAGCATGTGTTTGCCTAAATCTGAGGGGGGTCTGGGATTCAGAGATTTGAAGACTGGAATGATGCATTATTGGCTAAGTGCTTTTGGAACATTCACAAGAAAAAGGATTCTCTGTGGGTGAGATGGGTCCATCATATATATCTTAGAGGGGATGGCTCGCCTTGGGTGTGGAACTGTGTTAGAGACGACTCGCCTTTGATCAAGAGGCTCATTGCAATCCGAGATTGTCTGATCCGGATAGAAGGCTCTATTGATGCGGCGAAATTGAGGCTTTCCTCTTGGGCCGAAGGTGAGCGGATGTTATCTCGCTGGGATACGAGTACTTTCGAAAGAAGGGACCCAAGCTTCTTTGGCCGGGAACGGTATGGAACTCCTTTGTTACGCCGAAACATGCGGTCACCTTATGGCTGGCAGCGAGACAGAGATTGCCCACAAAGGATAGACTCTCGTTTCTTCAGATGGAGGAGCACTGTGTCCTTTGCGTGGGTAACAGGGAGTCTGCGGCACATTTGTTCTTTGCTTGTGACTTCTCTATGTTAATTTGGACACGCATTAAGGCATGGTTGAATATATCGAGGGCGATGTCGACCATTAACAGTGCGCTGAAGTGGATCAAAAAGGAATCCAGGGGTTCGGGTCGCAATGCCAAGGCTAGGTGCACGGCCCTGGCTTGTACGGTCTATCACATTTGGAATGCCCGCAATCGGCGGATTTTTGAGGGTCATGCTATGGATGTGGAGGGTATCGTCTTCAGGATGAAATTACATGTGTATAGGACACTCTATTCTTTGTTTCCACAGAATGGCGTGGATCTATAGCTCCTATTCTGACTGTATAAATTTTGGATGCTCTCTGTATAGTCCTGGGAGCATACACACTGACTTACCTGCTCTACCAGAATTTTGTTCTGGTGACTGGGCTGATACATTTGCACAGCCGGTTAAGGGGTTCTGGCTGTGGTATTTTCTGCCAGAACTGCCTGGTTCTGCCTGAACTGTGCTGCCAATTTTGACAGCACAGTTCTGGCCAGAACAGCAGCTCTGGCTGCTATTCTGGCTCATGTTCTGGCAGCCAGAACTGGCCAGTTCTGGCTGCTGTTCTGGCTGCCAGATAGAGCCTGTTCTGGCAGAACTGTGCAGCCTTTGGCTGCACAGTTCTGCCAGTTTTTGTGAGCATATAATGGTAGTGGGAGTGAGGAGGGCATACTTGGTAGGACTGCTTCTGTAGTATGTGGTCAGTCATTTTGGCAAGTTGTATGTATATACATTTTTGATATATAAAATTACTTTCTCCAAAAAAAAAGAAAGAGCTTTCAGTCTGTC
Source organism: Agave tequilana (assembly GCA_038442645.1). Classification (NCBI taxonomy): domain Eukaryota; kingdom Viridiplantae; phylum Streptophyta; class Magnoliopsida; order Asparagales; family Asparagaceae; genus Agave; species Agave tequilana. The sequence continues at coordinate 12,822 of JAVJIF010027151.1, forward strand.
AATCCTTACTATGTCTGGACCTGGTAAGCTTCCCCGTGTTGAGTCAAATTAAGCCGCAGGCTCCACTCCTGGTGGTACCTTCTGTCAATTCCTTTAAGTTTCAGCCTGCGACCATACTCTCCCTGGAGTCCAAAACTTTGATTTCTCATAAGGTGCCAGCGAAGCCCTAAAAGAACATCCGCCGCCCGGTCGGTATCGTTTATGGTTGAGACTAGGATGGTATCTGATCATCTTCGAGCCCACATCTTTCATTCTCGATTAATGAAACATCCTTGGCAAATGCTTTCACAGTTGTTTGTCATTCATAAATCCAAGAATTACACCTCTGACTATGAAATACGAATGCCCCCGAGTGTCCCTCTTAATAATTACTCTGATCTCGAAGGCCAACACAATAGAATCGAAATCATGTGATGTTATCCCATGCTAATGTATACAGAGGGTGGGCTTGCTTTAAGCACTCTAATTTCTTCAAAGTAATGGCGCCGGAGGCACGACCGGGCCAGTTAAGGCCAGGAGCGCATCGGCGGCAGAAGGGACGGGACGGCAGGTGCACACTAGAGGCGGACCGGCCAGCCCAGCCCAAAGTCTAACTACGAGCTTTTTAACTGCAACAACTTAAAAATACACTATTTGAGATGGAATTACCGCGGCTGCTGGCACCAGACTTGCCCTCCAATGGATCCTCATTTAGGGATTTAGATTGTACTCATTCCAATTACCAGACACGTACGAGCCCAGTATTGTTATTTATTGTCACTACCTCCCCGTGTCAGGATTGGGTAATTTGCGTACCGGCTGCCTTCCTTGGATGTGGTAGCCATATCTCAGGCTCCTCTCCAAAATCGAACCCTAATTTTTCGTCACCCGTCACCACCATGGTAGGCCTCTATCCTACCATTGAAAGTTGATAAGGAAGAAATTTGAATGATGCGTCACCGGCACGAGGGCTGTGCGATCCGTCGAGTTATCATGAATCATCAAAGCAGCAGGCAAAGCCCGCGTCAGCCTTTTATCTAATAAATGCATCCCTTCCAGAAGTCGGGTTTTGTTGCACGTATTAGCTCTAGAATTACTATGGTTATCCAAGTACCAAGTACCATCAAACAAACTATAACTGATTTAATGAGCCATTCACAGTTTCACAGTCTGAATTTGTTCATATTTACACATGCATGGCTCAATCTTTGAGACAAGCATATGACTATTAGCAGGATCAAGCAGGTAGCATGTCCTTGGCAACATCAGCACTATCAGACCACCCCTGAGCCCGGCCTACTGTCACGGGTGAGGAAGGGGCCATCAGCAGGTAGATAGTCATTCATTCGGCGTTAATTTATTGGAAGCCGTATCGCAATCAAGAGGGGGACAGGCCTGAAGCCTAAGACCCTTCGCATCCACAGCATCAGTGAGCCCTAGCTAGTCCTCATCGAATGGTCGAATGGATGCCAGGTGGCCACCATACGAGGGTCGGCGAGGACTGCCTTCACTTGCTGGTCCTCTGCCTCAGGAGGTGGGAGGACAACAACCAAGTACATAAGCCACTCGGGGTTCCGTACGAGTACGGTTTGCTGCATAGGCAACTGGACGGATCACCGACACCCAAGGTCATCGGTGGATAAAGATGAAGGGACATTTTAGTTCCGACGGTTGCCTGCACAGAGGCAGGGAGCCCGCCAGGGCATGAAGAACCAAAGCCACTCACGTACCAATACGGCCGCAGCCACTCCAAGCCAAAACACCCACGCACATCACACCCGAACCAACAGTTGCGAGCGTGATGCCCGGTAGGTCAAGCAGGGCACAGGCAAGGAAGCTCCGCCGAGCACGAGAAAGCCACAAGGCAATAAGAGAGGAGGCGTGGTCAGCGTTCGATGAACCACGACGATGATAGCCTGCCCGATGGGGGCGAAAGCCATCCATAGGGTCGAAACAAGGCCAATACGCAACACGATCAGGTCAATTTCCACCACACAGTGGAGCTAGAACTGCCAAATGGCCCGGTTATGGAAACCCCAAGCACAATGCACAGGCTGACGGATGGCATAAGGTCAAAAGCTGCTGAATTTAGGGAAAAATTTACTCCATGAGGCCCTGGGCCAACCAAATTCACTACTGGCAAGGCTCCCTGGTGTCGTCGGCGGGCTCGCCAGAGTTGCCGCCGCTGGCGGCGCGTGCCGGAGTCGCCACCGTCGGCGGTGGTAACCGGTGCCGCAGCTGAAGGGTCGCAGGCAGCCGGCGGCGCCGGTGGCCGGAGGGCCGCCGATAGTGGTCGGCCAGTGGTGGGCGGTGCCGCTGGCCGGAGGGCGGCCGGCGGTGGGCGCCGCCTCCCATGGGCCAGGGGGTGGGCGCCGCCCGTGGTTGACTAAAGCATTCTCCCATGCCATGGCCCACGCATGGCCTATTCTGCCCGTGCTGAATAGTCAGCAACCGAAGCAACCAGCTCCCTCCCTACTATATTTTTGCAGATTTTGCCTAAAAATGACCGCGGGGGTCCAAAATGTCTGTGAATGACATCAAAATTCAAACGATGCCCCCGCACAAGCCGCAGACCTGTTCCACCGTGCCCGGCCATTGTGGGTATAAGTACGAGCGGGCAAAATAGAGCGTGACCCTATTACATCAGGCACCGCTCCTATTCCAGGGGCACCATGCTGCCCCCGGCCTCCGGAGAGGCCTAGCCACCCTCCGGAGGCTGGTAGTGGCCTCTGGCGGCTCGAAGAGCTTTCATAAAATTCTGATGATGCCCCCGCGTAGGTCGAAGCCCTGTTCCCCCGTGCCCTGTCGCTACAGGCACGGGCGCGAGTGGGCAAAGCAGAGTACGACCCTATTTCATCGGGCATCGCTCCTATTACATGGGGACCACGTCGCCCCTGGCCTCCAGAGAGGTCAAGCACCCTCCGGAGGCCGGTGGCAGCCTCCCGGCGGCTTGAAGAGCTTTCGCAAAATTCTGACGATACCCCCGCACAGGTCGCGACCCTATTCCACCGTGCCCAGCCGCTGCGGGTGCGGGCGCTAGCGGGCAAAGTAGACCACGAACCTATTCCATCAGGCACCGCTCCTATTCCATGGGCACCACGCCGCCCCTAACTTTCGGACAGGCCGAGCCACCTTCCGGAGGTCGGCGGTGGCCTCCCGGCGGCTCGAAGATCTTTCACAAAATTCTGACAATGCCTCCACACAGGCCGCGGCCCTATTCCACCGTGGCCGGTGTTTTCCATTAATTTGCAAAGGGAAAACTTACAAAAAAAAGAGTTTGAGGAGCTAAATTACAAGTATTCTTAAAAAGATTACAAGTAGATCTCCTCAGAGATTCTGGAGAAGTGTGCCGATAGGAGTCTGGTCAGCGCGCGACCACTTTGTCCCTTTGACGATGCGAGCGATGAGATTCCCTTCTCGCCTGGTTCCGGAAATCAGAGAATAGAGGATTGGTAGAACCCTCTTGCTACTTCTCAAAACCGCCTTCTGTGAGGAATTCCTTCTCGCCTGGTTCCGGAGATTCCTTGAGGAAAAGAGGTTGCTAGGGTATCACCACCCTGAAAAGAGAAGTATTTCTCTTGAAAGGTCTCTGAATTTAGAGAACGCACGGTGCGTTATGAAGAAGTCCGATTCTCCTGATCAGCAGAGGATTGATTTGGGAGCAGAAGCCCACTTTGATTGATCGCCGATCTCTGGACCGCCTTCTCCCCTTGTGCCCCTGGCGGGCTATTTATAGGGAGAGCAAGGGTATAATCGTCCCCTTGAAGATATGGAAACAGATTGAACCGAATCTGTTTGAATCTGGAAAGTAGCCTTGCTGCGAGGCTAGGATAGCTTCTGCGGAGCTAGAAAATGGCAAGTCGGTTGATCTTTCCGATTTGTTTTGATCCCTTCCATATCGTTGGAGGATTTTCTCTGATCCTCTTACTCGTTTCAAGAGAGTCAAGAGATTGCGGCAATCACCTGCCATATTTGAATCCCGATTGGATTTGATTTGCTTGGATCCGATCTTATCAGGAGATTTGAATGGTCAAGGTTGACCATAGCAAACTAATAGCGGAGCTGCCCGCTTTGAAGCTCATAGCGGAGCTAGAGGCAACTCTTGGCGAGGTCCGAAAAGAGGCTTTTCGGCGAAGCTCTCAGTTAGCTTCCTGGCGATGCTCGAGGCTATCTCCTTGGGCTAATGTAATGCTAAATGCTAGCATTTTAGACCTGCTGAGGTCTGTTTAGAAACAATCCGGGTTCACTGTTCTGCTTGCTGGATCAGTGGAGTCCAAACCGCTTCCTTGTCCCTTGGAGGTGGATGAAAACTGGTCTTCAGCTCGTCTGTCGCTAGACATTGTTCGGACCAATGAGAATCTTGTCTTTTTTAAGTGTCAACAAGACCCCCTTCAAAGTTTTCGAGAGTCTGCAATAGCTCAGACTCCGAAACACTTTGAACTGCTGTGATAGTATGTGGAGTATGAACGTCGCCATGATGGTTGAGTTCAGCTTCGCCTTCAATCCTGCTTCGGGATGAATTCGCCGAAGAATTGCACTGGTTCGCGAGTAGCTTCGCGTCGGGGTAGCTCCGCATCTGGGCTTCCAAGAAATAAGTTCGCTTTGGAACTTCTGTTGCCTTGTCAAAGCCAACTGCCGTGGGGCGGTTACGAGGAGGATCATTCCTTCTTTCGCACCAATCGAGGGAGATGTTCTCCGATTTGCACGTTTCCAAGGGAGGATACTCCCTTTCTTCAAGGCGCCATAAGTGCCTTTTATGAGGGAGACGTTTCTTCCTTTGCACGGTTTCAAGGGAAAACCGTCACTATTCTCAAGGCGTAATAAATGCCTTAAATGCGCTCGTGCTTCCACGCTTGAGGCGGCAGCGCTCAGGCCATGGGGCCTATAAATAGGACACTTGAGGTCCTCTGAAGAGAAATGGCCTGCTTGTTTTCTCTTCTCTTGGTTGAGAGAGAGATACTCAGATCTCTGAATTAGTGGAAAGCCCACTCTGGTTGTCTAACCGGCCAAGGACCAGTAAGTCTTGATCATTCAAAGACTTCACCGCTTTTAGGGAACTCATCTCCCTTGATTTAGCTTTGACAGCTCGCTTCAGGGATTAGCTTCCCTTATTCTTCATCTTGCAATTGGCTGCTGCAGAGAAGGATCTCATCATGGCTTTCTACGAAGCCATCGTCTTGATTTGATCAGAAAGACCATTGCTTGTTAAGTCCGCTGCGCAGGCAGGACTTGGGACTTGGCCTCTTCAATAGTTGAGCCAGTCTTGCCATATTGGTGAATGTTGAGGCTGTTTCTCACAAGATCAGTCTGACTTAGCCGTATAGGCGAGGCTAGGACTTGGCGTTTGCTGAACCAGCCCATGGTTGCTGCGCAGGCGGGGCTTATCCTCTGCTTTGGCTGAAGTCGGATCACTTTGCCGCTGAAGAATCTGACTTAATGTTTTTGCAGCTCTTTCTGTGCTTGACTGCTAACTTGCTCCAATTTGCCTTGCAGCGAGCTATGCTTGCCAGTCTGGTGACTTGATGGAAGAAGCCATAAAATTGTCTTATGCTTCCCCGGTTGAAGCTTTACTTTTAAGCAGGAGGAACAATTCGGGGCAGCGGGTGCGCGTCCCAGAGGCTGTTGGCAGCCTCTTATCCGTGATGATTCGTTCTGAGGTGAGGCTGGCTGCCGCTTTTACCGGAGGTGATCCGCTTCAAGATCATGGGTGTCGCCTGTGGGATCGTCGGCACCATTGCCGACTTTCAACTTTGGTGGCTTTTGATGACGATCCACTTCGGGAAAGTGGGCATCACGCCTGTTAGATCACTTGTATCACTGCCGATTCCCATTATACGTGATCTATCGTGTTGGCGGCGATAGGTTTTTATTGCCAGGCTTCAACAAAAATGGCCTGGCAAGATCTGCCATTTTGTGGAGAAAAATGACCGTGTCCTTGTGGCACCATCTGTTCATGTACGAAGGATTACGGCCTTGCGCCGGAGGAAGGCCTTTCCTGTCCCATTGATCTGGCTTGGAGGCAGATAAAACCACTTGTATGCCTCAAATGATCCTGTTGGGCAACTGAATGTGTTTGTATGAAACACAACTTTGATGTAATATCAGTGTACCTTTTCTTTTGAATCAATGAAAGTTCATCGTCTGATCATCTGATTTTTTCTTGCTTTCACTGAGAGTTTGGCCATAGCTGGGCTAAACTGTGTGCGGAGCTAAGGACATAGCACCTTTTTTCGAATGATTTTCGTGAGACTGGCATGTCTCGCGAGCAGCACCTTTTTGGAGGGCTAAGGTAAGCTTCTCGGCTAAGCCCTTGAAAGATTGTGCGAAGTCCGCACTTTGCTCCTGTGTGAAGTAACCCTTTAGTGGGGTTGAACCGTCGCTCTTTGGGAAAGCGCCTCAGGCGCTTCGGGCACTGTTTCGAATTAATTCGAAACGGCGGCATGTGCCCTTTTTCGAGGCCTCGATTTAGGCGCTGATTGGCCTATAAAAGCCCGATCGGGCTGAACATGGAAAAGATCTCCTTTTTCAGAGAAATTTTTGTCTTTTCCTCTCCTTCTTCCTCCTTCTTTGCTTCAGAGTTCTTTGAGAACCCTTGCATTTCTTCGATGGCGCCCAAAAGACGAGCGGGAAAAGAAGCAGCGACTTCTGCAGCGGAGGGCCCTCCTCCTCCTCCGGTCATTGAGCGACCTGTCGCTGTAAGAGACTCTTCTTAGAGATGGTGGTCTTGCTCCTTTGGAGTCGATATTTGACCATTAGGACGATCGAATATGATCTGTCCTTATCAGGGAACTCGTTTCCCTTCAACTTCCCTATTTTGCTTGCACCAGGGAGGTAAGAACTGAACAGTTCTTCTTTTAGGCTTCCGTAGGAAGCCATTGCTTGGGCAGTCTCCATCCTGTTGAGGAACAGGATATGGGTCTGTTCCTTCAGTCGTGGCCACGAAGGACGACTGTTGACCATGATGTCCTTTTGATGACGTCAGCCCCTATGCCACTTCCTGCTTTAAGCGAAGTTGGCGCTTTGGATATTTTCTGCAAAGATGCAGTTTCATCCATGAAGCGAAGCTTTTTCAAAGCTATCGCCTTGCAGGCCCTGCTTGCTGGGCGAGGCTATGCCTTAGTGAATTTTTATGCTTTCGCATCCACTTGATTGGTGAACTAATCATAGCTCATTTCTGTTTTTGTAGTACATTACGCCTCCGGCCTCCAGAACAGTCTGTTCGGTCTAGCCAGTCGAGCAGGCGGAAGCATCAGCTTGCAGTTCTATGGGCAGGCTTCATTGTTCAGTGAGCCGAGCTCCCTTGTACGGGATACGCTCATCCAGGACGGTCGTCCGCAGGCCATGCGGAGCATCTTGACTACGGCTCCGCTTGAAGATATCGACCGTCAGGCTTACAGAAAGCCTGACTTCATGTTCGGGGATGCTGCACCTGATCCCGATCGCCAGCTGCAGGCCGGTGAAGGCCAGTGGATCTTCCAGTTGGACGGCGAGAGATTTTATCTCCCGTCCACTAAGCGGCATTTTGCTTTGTCTTCCTTCGCGAGCGTGACTCAGGCTCGGAAGATGGCGTGGGGCGTGAGCCTGAATGCCGAGTCTGTAAGTGTCGGGAGGTTGACATTCCAGTCCGGCTATTCGAGGGCGGGCCATCCTCGTAGTATAATGGGGCTATACCCTGGGAAGGTATCGCGGGACCTTCCAGTAGGAGAGAACCCAGCTGCGGCGCCGACCTTTGGCACTCAGTTCTGCGAAGTTGACGGGAACTACCCTGCCACCGATTTTAGGACTCCTGGTTGGGTCCACCCTCCTAGGTCGTGGTGGGCGGAGTTGACCAACTACATCCTCACTCATTTTGAGGGGGACTTAGAGAGGTTAAACCTCCATGAGGCCGTCAGGGCGACCTGCTACGGAATTGAGATGAAGGTGGCGTGCTTCTACGCCATCCTTGAGTTATACTGCCCGGCCTCGGGGACTTTCTTCACCCCGGTTGGTGAGTTAGGCATGGCCCTGCACGAGATGCGAGAGATCTCTGCTTTGCCCTTCGGGTCTCTTCCGTACGAAGAGTACTTTCCCTGTGAGGCGGAGTTGGCTCTCCTGGAGAAGCAAGAGCCTGCTTTGCTTGAGACATATCGGGAATTGATGTGCCACTTGCACATTTGTTCCAGCATCCACACTGGTGGCAAGGGTAGCTCGAAGAGCTTGAAGAGCTGGGGGAACTACTTGTTCCCGGATATGACTAGTGCGCCTGAGGCAGCTCATTGCGGAGTTACTGAAGAAGACATCTTGGCAAGGATGGAGGTGCATGCTGAAAAGGACATCGTCGTGGCAGAAGATGATGGTCCTTTCGGGGAGGGTGATGTTCTTCGAAGCTTTCACCATCAGGCCCGTCGGCCTATGTCTCGCAAGGCGTTGCTGGCCGGCTTCTTAACCATCTGGTTAAAGAAGTGTGTCGTGCCTTCTTCTTCGGGTGACATCGTCCACCCGAATGTGCTGCTGCCTGCCGTCCGCTTGGTCCATGGCCACCGTCTGGGTCTTCTCCCGGCCATGGTGTGTTGTATTCAGAGGGGCCTTCGTGCACTGACGGAGGCTTTCTGCAGGCCAATGGCGTCAAGGCGAGGGAAGGGTGCCGTCCTGCCTTGTGACGGACCCAATCCTAGGGTAGGTTTACCGTACACCTACTTGATGGCGTGGTTTGCCTTGCACTGCCCCAGTTTGATTGGAGCTGGGGAAGACCCTCCGCAGGGTGTTCAAACGGCGCTTCTCCGTCGCTTTGAAGGCCGTTCGTGGCAGAAAACTTATGTGGCCGAGGCCCGTAAGTTAGTGCGTCGTTTTGACGCTTATAGCCTGTTCCGTTGTTTTCCTCGCCTGCGGGGTGCAGGATACAACGAGGAATTCCATGATGTGGAGTCAGGTCGGTCTCCCATGAGTCGGGGTGTTTTCGAGTGGCTGGTCTGTATCCGGCCCTCGCATTTGCTGTACAGGAGTGGGGATACCTGCTACCTGGAGCCCTACGTCCCGAGCCGGTTTGCCCGCCAATTTGGGTATGACCAGTTGTATGTGGGCAACCCCAATCCGGACCTGGCTTTCATGGGGAGCCTCATTGATGGGGCTCGTGCTTGGCGGTTTTTTACCGCGGATGGCACTGGAGCATGGCTACGCACGCCGCTGAGGGATCCCGGCCTTTGGACGACCCTGTGTTTCTGCCAATGGTATACAGCTTCGAACTCCACACCTGCTGGGTTTAATGCCAACCGTTCGGGTGTGAGGTTAATTTCTCATCGGATGAGGCAGAAGGCTTCTGATAAGAAGGAGGGCAAACGAGTCCGTGTTCCTGGCATAGAGGAGTTCATCGCTGTAGATGACAGCGAGGCTTATGATGCGGGGAGCCCTCGCTTCGAGGCAGAGACGAGGGCTGATGCCCATGAAGCTGATACTCGTGAAGCCGGTTCTGGTGTAGTGGGGACAGCTCCCCCACAACATGTGGAAGAAGTGGAGGAAGAGGACTCTGATGTCCACTTCAAAAGGAAGCGTGGGAGTGGATCCCGTAGGAAGTCGTCGGCGAAGAGGTCCCGTCGCCAGACTCCTACCATCGTGGTAGAGGGTGAGCTCTTTGCGGCGCCTCATCCTGCTGCTCCATTAGGGGTTGAGCCGTCGGTTGCTGAACCGACAACTGGTAAGATTGCATGATGCGCCTTTGATGTGTTCTAAATAACTCACCATCTGCCTTGTTGTTGCAGGAGCTGAGGAGCATGGGGAGCAAGGGGACCAGTATGATCCTCTATTCGCTTATGGAACTGCAGCTGGTTCTTTTGCTCGCTCGGAGGAGTCTGGAGGTGATGCGGCCGACATTGGCCTCTCGGGCGCTGGGACTTCTATAGGAAGTCCTATGACATCCAGCTCTATCGGGTGGTCTGCGGAGAAATCGGCGAGCAGGCCGGCTATCCGCGTTGATTCTGGCAAGAACTTTGCGATGGAACCCCTAGAGACTGATGAGGCTGACGAAGTAACATCAGCCTTCGGTAAAATGACAACCTCTTGATCTCCTCTTGTTTACTGCATCTGCTTTTTGACCATGGCTTTGTTGCAGGTGTTCGGCCTCAAGATGCGTCGGCTTTGAAGGAGCCGGAGGATTCCCCTGGAAGGTCAGAGGGTGAGTTGAGTGCTTCGTCCACGGCGGATGTTGCCATGTTGGACGTGTTGTATGGTGACTTGCCTTCTTATCAGCCCACGTCAGCTGAAAGGCAAGAGGCTGAAGGGACGGCAGTCCCGGAGGTATCCTCACTCCCAATCACATCACCGAGTGAGGTGCCGGCAATTTTGCCCAGCGCGGGGCTGAGGGTGATCGTGGACCCTATTTCCCCGACTTTGATTATCGAGCCTGCTGCTCAGGAGGTGGTTGTCAGTCCTATCTCCGCGGTGGCTGGCGTGCTGGTGCCGCTGAGGACTCCGCTGAGGTCACCTTTGGCTTGCCCTGCTGCTGTCGATGTTCCCGCTTCTTCTTCTGCGGCGGTGTCGACTGGGATGGTAGATTGCTCCGAGGTTGTCTCAAGGATTGATGAAGCTGAGAATGACTTCATCGGTAATCTGGTCGACAGCTTCTATAACGGTTTGGAGCAGACTATCGGTCTAGTCTTGAAGGGCTCGCCTGTGCCATTTTCGAAGCTGAAGGTGGTCCTCTCCCGAGGTATTGATTGCATTCGAGACTTTGAGGGGTACCATCAAGCTACTGCTCTGGAACTCCTGGTAGATGACCTTGAGAAGGACGTGGAGGAATGTCGCCGTCTCTATCGTTAAGACGCAGCGTCTTTGGCTGATGAACGGCTCACACATCTTGTTACCCAAAGGCGCGAGGCTCAGCTCGCCGCTCAAGAGGCTGCTGAGGCTATCTCCTCTGACTTGAAGTCCTTGGAGACAGAGGAAGTAGAGGTTGGGAGTGCAATTGACGCTTCCACCAGTGCTCTTCTTGATGCCGAAGATAAGGTTAAGAGAGCCGAAGAGATGATCCGGAAGGCAAATCTCCTCTTATCCAAAGCTACACAGATGCGTCATGAAGAGACTGCGCGGCTTGAGCAGCTCAGGGCTCGGAGTGAGGAACTGGCGCGGCAGAAGTCGTCACAGAGGGCGACTTTGGCGGAGGTCGAGGCTCGTCTGGCTCAGGCGGTGGACTTCGATGAGGCCGAGCTGAGATCACAGGCGCTGGCCCAGGCTGCTGATGACAGGAGAACGAGGCTAGCTTCGCTCGGGGATCGGATTCGATCTTACCATATACGCCTGTAGGCCATTGTGTATGCTCCTCCATGTATCCCATCTTTTTGCTTTAATAGAAAATTTTCCTTTTGACTTCTGCTGTTTGGATAATGAGACATGACTGTCTGTTGGTTCAAAGGTCGCAATGACATAACCAATTGATATGTTGCCAGTCTCGAGGTTAGCCCATTGCGGGGCTGGAGTGAAGATACTTGCCATTTGTAAATGTCAGCAAGTATGAGGCCTGTCTTTTGTAAATGTCAACAGGGCTCGAGATTGAGACTTAGCTGTCTACTGGTTCAGAGGTTGCAATGACATAACCAATTGAGACGCCACTAAGCTCAATGATAGATGAAACTTGGCTATCTGCCAGTTCAGAGGTCGCGATGACATAACTGGTTGAGAAGTCACCAAGCTCAAAATAGGTGATACTTGTCTTTTGTAAATATCAACAAGTATCGAGACCTGTCTTTTGTAAATGTCAACAGGACTCAAGTTGAGACTTAGCTGTCTACTGGTTCAGAGGTCGCAATGACATAACCGATTAAGACGCCACTAAGCTCAATGATAGATGAAACTTGGCTATCTGCCAGTTCAGAGGTCGCGATGACATAACTGGTTGAGAAGCCACCAAGCTCAAAATAGGTGATACTTGTCTTTTGTAAATGTCAACAAGTATCGAGACCTGTCTTTTGTAAATGTCAACAGGACTCAAGATTGAGACTTAGCTGTCTACTGGTTCAGAGGTCGCAATGACATAACTGATTAAGACGCCACTAAGCTCAATGACAGATGAGACTTGGCTATCTGCCAGTTCAGAGGTCACAATGACATAACTGGTTGAGAAGTCACCAAGCTCAAAATAGGTGATACTTGTCTTTTGTAAATGTCAACAAGTATCGAGACCTGTCTTTTGTAAATGTCAACAGGACTCAAGGTTAAGACTTAGCTGTCTACTGGTTCAGAGGTCGCAGTGACATAACAATTGAGATGCCACTAAGCTCAATGATAGATGAAACTTGGCTATCTGCCAGTTCAGAGGTCGCGATGACATAACTGGTTGAGAAGTCACCAAGCTCAAAATAGGTGATACTTGTCTTTTGTAAATGTCAACAAGTATCGAGACCTGTCTTTTGTAAATGTCAACAGGACTCAAGGTTGAGACTTAGCTGTCTACTGGTTCAGAGGTCGCAGTGACATAACCAATTGAGACGCCACTAAGCTCAATGATAGATGAAACTTGGCTATCTGCCAGTTCAGAGGTCGCGATGATATAACTGGTTGAGAAGCCACCAAGTTCAAAAGTCGGATTGGATTTGGAAAAGGTCTCGTCTTCTCAGGGAGAAACGAGAAAATCACTATCATAGGTTTAATGTTAACGTAACAGCGGAATATGTGTGGTCCTACCATTCTATGGATGAGAATTGGTAAGTGACTTTGGAGGTCTCGCTCTCATGAGGAGAAATGAGGGGACTGCTGTCATAGGTTTAATGTTAACGTAACAGCGGAATATGTGGTCTTACCATTCCATGGATGAGAATTGGTAAGTGATTCTGGAGAGGGAATCAAGTGGGAGCAGGTCCCTTAGGATTTTTAGCAAACCCCCAGCTATCAACGGGTTTATATGCCTTTACCAACTACCGTTTGAGTTGGGCTAGCCATGCTATTCCCCTCAGCATGATGAGTTGTCGAGGACTCATGTTGGGCTTAGAGGCCAACATTTTCCTCTATCCTTAATCGTCAAGGATGTCGGATTATCAGGTTGATGTCTGCACAACCTCGATTGTCTTTTAGGATAACTGGTGCACGGCCAGGTCCCAATTGATTCATGGCCGTATGGTCTCGCTTGGAAGAAGAGAAAGGCTCTCTTTGTGCACATTTCGGACGCGCGGATCTCGATCAGAGGTGTAATGTTAACTTGATCGAGAGAAGGATCCTCGATTAAGGATAATACTTCTTTAAGAATTTGCCATTGATCGGCATCATGAGTAGGTCGCCACCTGCATTCATAAGGCGGTATGCCCCGTTTGAATAGACTGTTTCTATTACAAATGGTCCTTCCCATTTAGGCTGAAATTTGCCTTTGGTCTTGTGCGTCATGATCATCGGTCGTCTGACGGCTAAGACCAGGTCTCCTTTCTGGAAGACTCTCTGCTTGACCTTCTTATTGTAGGCTTTTGACATCCGAGCCTGATATAGCTCGATGTGTTGCTGAGCTTGCAGCCGCTTCTCGTCCAGGGCTTCGAGCTCTTGAAGATGCAGGCGATCATTGTCTTCTGATGTCATTTTAGTAGTCAGGGCTACTCGCAATGATGGCACCTGGATTTCCAATGGGATGACCGCTTCGCACCCATATACCAGGGAGAAAGGCGTATTGCCTGTCGGTGTCCGAACCGTAGTCCGGTAAGCCCAGAGACATTCACCCAGCTTTTCGTCCCAATCTCGCTTATTCGAGGAGACGAACTTCTTGAGCAGCTTGATGATCGTCTTGTTAAATGCCTCTGCCAAGCCATTGGCGGCAGGATTGTAGGCGGTTGAAGCCACATTCTGAATTCGGTATTTATCGCAGAACCGATAGAACCCTTGGCTTACGAATTGGGGACCATTGTCATGGATGATCCGCCTGGGGACACCAAATCGATGGATGACATGGTGTTTGATGAAGCTAACCAGATTGGAGGTTTTAACTTCGGCCAACGGTATGGCCTCTGCCCATTTTGAGAAGTAGTCGGTTATTGCGAGGATAAACCGGTGACCTCTTGCCGAAGAGGGGCTGATTGGCCCTACGACATCAATTCCCCACGCTTCAAATGGCCATGAAGCAGCAGTAGGGTGGAGCAATTCCGAAGGTTGGTGTATGAAGTCTGCATGGACTTGGCACGCTTTACACCTTCGTGCATATTGGGTGGCATCGGCTATCATGGTCGGCCAGTAATATCCCAGCCTATGCAACCTGTCTTTAAGCTTTGGACCTGGCTGATGAGCTCCACAAGTGCCGTCGTGCGCTTCTTGGAGCGCTTCCTGTGCCTCTAAATGGGAAAGGCAACGGAGGAGAATACCATCATATGAACGGCGGTAGAGTGTCTTCAAAGTGGGATCATAGTAGAAACGGAGCGACCTTCGTCTGATGGACGCCGCTTCTTTGGGATCGTCTGGAAGCAGACCGTACAGAGCATAGTCAATGAGAGGGAAGCGCCAATCCCTCGGCTCAAGATCCACGGAGATATTATGGACCTCTTGGATCCTTAGCATATGCTTGGAGCATACGAAATGCCGGGTTGCGACTGTGAGGTGATACTCGGTGTCGGCCGGTAAGGCTAGCGTCGTCGCTAATGCAGCGAGGGCATCCGCCTTGGTATTTTGAGATCGGGACACATGCCCGATGTAGAAGCCTTCAAATAAGCTAGCCAATTCGATGGTTGTATGATAGTAAGGCACCAAGTCCTCATGGCGGACTTCATATTCGCCTTTGACTTGACTGATGACCAGCTTTGAATCGCCGTAAGCTTCGAGGTAGCGTACCCCCATTCCATGGGCGAGCTGGAGACCGATGAGCAGAGCATTGTATTCCGCTACATTGTTAGAGCATGACTCTGTCAAGGAGAATGCCCTGGGAAGGATATGATCCTGTGGGGAGATGAACACAACCCCCACTCCAGCAATAATCTTGCCTTTGGGGCCCATCCGCGATGCTCCGTCGAAGAACATCTGCCACACTTCCTCTGCTGAGGTTGCATTAGACTCAAAGACTTCATCAGGGATATCTTCGTGAAGTTTTGAATGTTCTGGAACTGGATGCGCGGCCAAGAATTCTGCGAGGGCCTGACCTTTAACTGCCTTCTGAGGAGTAAAGGTCATGTCGTATTGAGACAACAGAAGTGCCCATTTAGCCAACCTTGAATTCAGCGACCCTGGCTTCGTCATGAGAAGACGTAAAGGGTTCACCCTGGAGATGACATGTATGGTTTGGCCAACCAAATAATGTCGTGTCTTCTGGACAGCGAAGACGAGAGCTAAACACTCTTTCTCAATAGGATTGTAGCGAGATTCCGCTCCTATGAGAGTCCTGCTCAGATAATAAATGGCCTGCTCATGGCCATTGTCGTCCTTCTGAGCGAGGAGGGCGCCGAGGGAATAGTCCAGAGCTTTTACATAAAGCAAGAATGGTTTCCCTGATGTAGGGGCCACTAAGACCGGGGGTTTTGTGAGATACCTCTTGATGTCTTCATAAGCTTCTTGACAAGCTTGGTCCCATATGAAGGCAGTACCCTTTTCATGAGTCGGGTAAAGGGCTGGCAACGGCCTGAAAGATTTGCAATGAATCTTCTGATATAGGCTAATCTGCCTTGCAAGCCTCTGAGCTCTTTGAGATTCCTCGGTGGATACATACTCTGGATGGCTTTGACTTTGTCGGGGTCAAGGTGAATCCCTTTTGACGTGACAATGAATCCAAGGAACTTGCCGCTTGACACTCCCACGAAGGACTTGGTCGGGTTCATTTTCAGCTGGTGAGCCCGCATTATGTCGAACATCGTTCTTAGGTCGCGAAGATGTTCATCTTTGCTGCGGCTTTTGACGGCAATGTCGTCAACATAGCATTCCACCGTCTTTCGGAGATGGTCACGGAAGATCGTGCTCATTGTCCGCTGGTAGGTTGCTCCGGCATTCTTCAATCCGAAGGGCATCACAGTGTAGCAGTATACCCCCAATGGCGTTCGAAAAGAAGTATGCTTCTCGTCATCAGGATACATCTTGATCTGGTTGTACCCTGAGAAGCCGTCCATGAAAGACATCCTTTCGAACCCGCATGTGTTGTCGATCATGACATCAGTGATCGGCAGTGGGAATTCATCTTTGGGACAGGCCGTATTGAGATCACGGTAGTCGATGCAGATCCGTATTTTCCCCGTTCTTTTTGAGGACGGGGATGATGTTAGCTACCCAGTCTGGATGTTGTTCCTCTCGGATGAAGCCGCATGCAATGAGCTTGTGGACTTCGGCTTCAATAGCCTCCATGATATTTGGGCGGAACCGACGTTGTTGCTGCTTGACTGGCTTAACGTCGGGCTTGATGTTTAGACGGTGCATAGCGACCTGTGGATCAAGTCCAGGCATGTCTTCGTAGCTCCAGGCAAAGACATCTATATACTCTTTTATGAGTATTATCAATTCTTCCTTTTCGATAAGTGATAAGCTTTCACTTATGAAAATAGGCTTGGGGTGATCTTGACTACCCAAGTTGACCTGGATCACCTTGTCTTCGGTAGGTGGCTCGCGCAGCTCGAACCGCTTTTCCCATTGGAGACTTAATTGCTGGGCCCAAGGTTCCTCATCAGCAGCTTCCGCAGGTTCCAATTGACTGCCTGAAGTCATATTCACAGTGAGGCCGTTGAACATTCCTCCTATGCTGAAGTCAGAGTCCCACTCGGCAGATGAGTCCGACTGTGATGGAATTGGTTCGTCGTCTTTGACTTGAACCGTTACTGATGATGTGGGTGTAACATAACCCAACCCCCTGCGTGTACTATCATAGTAATTTGCAGGTTTCCTTTTCGGGACAGCATTACGCATCAGACCGCGTTTTCCTTTTCCGAAGTTCAGGCCGCCTGCCTGCTTCAAGTCATATCCCATTTTCTCCATAATATGGTGTGCCGGTTGCGCATAATGGAAGAACTGTGGGGCTTCTGAGTTCGATCTTGAATCTGTAGCTGCAGGTCCCCGTGGCTGGGTTCTACCGAAGATTATCGGTAACTGACCTTCTTTGGATGGCGGGATTACCAAGACGGCTCCTTCTATAACCTCCACAGATGTAGTAGCCGAACTTGGCTCATGTACGGGCATGTGCAGAGAGCCCTCTATGATGGATTTAATTAACCCAATACTCGCAGGATAATCAAAAGAGATATTATCATTAATTACCCATTCACCCTCTTCATCAGAAGGAGTATTACATTGGGGGTCATTGAGGAAACATGCTGTAATTGGTTCGCCAATCAAAATGGCTGGCATGCCTATTTCGGATTCTGAATCCGCCACATTGCCACTTTCATCATCGTCTGGCAATGGCTCTGCAGGCGTTCCGTCGGCCTCTTGATACAGGAGGGCGTCGGTGAAGTAGTTTTCCACCCCCTTGAAGGGTTGCTTTTCAGCGAAGACAGTTCGTACTGTCGCATCATCTTCAACATATTTGAAGCATTGGTGGAGAGTGGAAGGAACGATCCAGTTAGCATGGATCCAAGGTCTTCCTAGCAGCAAGTTATATGATGTGTCAGCATCAATGACATAGCACGTCACTTCTGACTTCAAGCTTCCGATTCTACAGCGGAGTCGAATCTTTCCAAGCGGATGGCTGCTCCCGGCGTTAAAACCATATATTGTAGTAGTGGTTGCGGACAACCTGTACAGTGGTATGCCGAGAAAATAGAGAAGCCGTTTGGGGATGATGCTGAGTGCCGACCCCGGATCGACTTGTACCCTTTCAATGCATGTTGAACCGATATATCCGGTGTAGTACAGAGGTCGATCATGCTTGTTATCTTTGAGAAGCATATCTTCCGCCGTGAAGGTAATAGCAGGCACCTTTGACTGTGCGTGATGGCACTCTGAGCAGGGAGGCCGCATCTCATCACCAGGAACCTCAGGCATGTATGTCAGAAAGGACTCTGAGTTGGCTAACGCATCTCTGAGTGCCTCTCTTGTCTCTTTAGAGAGACGAAGGAGCTCATGTATTGTAATACGAGCCGGGATATTGGCTAAGTGAGCCAATATATCAAAGCGGAAGGGCGTGGCTAACCCTTGGCCTGGCGGTTTCTTCAACACATGGTCGAACCGCACTTCCTTAGGCTTCTCTCTCCCTTTGGTCAGGACTGGAGCGGATGTCGGCATTGGTACTGACGTCGTTTGCTGTTGTATCTCGTCAGTGGACTTGTCATACTGTCTTAAGTATGATTTTCCAGACCGGGTGCCCGTCTGTTGAGGCGCATCTGCCTGCGTTGTGCAAGCACGCTTTTCTCCTTCTGAATCGCTGAGGGAAGCCCAAGTAAGGTTGTCATCATCTGGCAGGACAGAGATGACATTGCAGGACTTGCCCTTTTTGCTGGAGTCCTTCGACGTCCGCTGTACGTCTTGGACGAGGTCAGGGTGCATCCACATAACTTCCCCTGTCTCCAATGTCAAGGGGACGAGACCCTTGTCGTCTTTAGCTATGGCTGAAGAATGCTTGACTTCCAACCGCGGTGTGGGGGCTGGATAGGTCCCGTCAGGAACCATGACCTTTTGGGCTGTGCCGAATTCAAGGGTCACCATATTGGCAGTGACTTTCTTTTGCTCCGTCTTCAGTGTGAGGACGCCGGCATCCATTAGGGCTTGTATCCTGTCTTTGAGGACATAGCACTTGTCAGTAGGATGATGGACCATCCTATGATAAAGACAGTATTTGGGGTCGTTTGTGCGCCCTATCTCATCAGGACGTCGAGCATCCGGCAGCTTCAGCTTGTTCCCTTTGTGGAGAGATGGAATATTGTAACCACCTGATCATCTTTGAAAGAGTACTATTTTGGAGGGAACTTGGGCTCCTGATTGTTGAAGCCGCTCTTCTTAGCCTTCGACTGCACTCCGGATAACTCTACGGACATAATCTCTTTCCCCTTAGCTTGGGAAGACTGAGGCGGGTCGCCGCGTCCTTTGCTGTTCGTACCCCATTTGCCTCTGGGGGCGGATGGCTCGAACTTTTTAGCCGACTTCTCAGCTATCTCAGCTTGTTCGACTAATTCCTTCCAAGTGTGGGCTTTGACAGCCCCCATGCGAACTTCTACTTGATCCAAGAAGTTGTGCCTGCATGTCTGTAAGAGCATGGGTAACGGCATCCCTGCTGGACACATCAAGGATAAGTTTCTGAACCGCTCAATGTAGTCGCGGACGGGTTCGCCCTTCCTCTGTACGGTAGAGAGGAGCTTGTCCATGGTCACTTCAGTGTCGTCCTCATAGAAGCGAGAGAGGAACCGAGTTTCCAGGTCGAGCCAGGAATTGATAGAGCCTGGAGGGAGGCTTCGGAACCAGTCGAATGCCACGCCCTTTAGAGTGCCAATAAACAGCCTAGCCATGATGGCGTCGTTGCTTATGACATTACCAGTCTGAGACCGGAAATAGTAGATGTGCTGATTGGGCGAGCTCTTACCATCATACGTATGCAACGTTGGTGGTTTGAACTTTGGTGGGTATGGCACCGAATCCCACTCTAGTGGATAAGGACGGACTGTCCCCACCTTCTTTAATTCATCCCTCTGAGCTAGGGATGCAATCTGAGCCTGGAGGCCCTTAAGGACTTCAGCATCTAGGGAAGAACCTCCCTTGGATTTCGGATCATTGCTAAAGTGTTCCTCCTCATCGTGGTGGCTTTCGGTATCATTGCCGCCCCGATTGCTGAGGAGTTGGGCAAGCATCTGTTGAATATTGTCCAGGGCTTCCTGCTGGGTCCTGGAGGTTTGCTCTTGAGCTTCCAAACGCCGACGAAGGTCATCGTTAGCGTTATCGGCCATGTTGACCGATGCTTTGTCGGTTCGCACTGAACTGACCGTCGCTGACGAGGCATACCCGCTGTCTTCCTTTTCTTCGTCTGAAGATTGAGGTGACTGCCCGGTGATGGCGGGATCAGGGCCGTCGAGGAAGAAGGTTGCTCGTAATTGTAGGGTATTGCCACCCTGGATCTGGTGTTTCGAAAAACACCTTCTTCTTGTACCGAGACCTCGCCTAGGCCTGGATTATAATCTGGATCTGGAGAACTGTAAGGGGGACCATCAGATGTCTGACTCTCCTTGCGTCGCTCTCGGCCTCTTCCGGTCATATTAACGGAGGCGGAGATTGGATCTGGTGAGGCGCCCCTTTCGCGATGCCTCGTAGGAACATGTGCGGACAACCGATCAAACACCGATTGCCGGTGCGGAGATACAGCCATGGTTGGATGTAGCCGGCAGCGGGTTGAATGGATTGTCACAAGTCGGCATCCTCTTTGACAACAGGGGAAAGTAGTTCGGAGGGGCTCCGGCTTCTTCCGCTTGCTTACCAGGAATTCTCGTAGGTCAGGCCCAACAGAGCCTGGATAACTTCGCAGAGAAGCTTTTTCGGAGTGTACATGGGACGATGCTCCATTCTTCTTATCCCTGCAAAAGGGATTAGCACTGAATAGTGCTTCAGATCTAGATTCGCCAGTAGGTGCGGACTTAGTGCTTGATGAACTAGAGAGCGGAGCACGCCGAGGTGCTTTATCCGCTATTCCGCCGCGAAGGGGATTAGCCTTAGATGACTCTTTGGCCTTAGCCTCGCGGCCATGGATCCAATGAGTATGCTTTGGTATGGTGGCTTCGCTTGTGAAAGCGAGGCTGTCAGAAGGCTTTGCTGCCTTCGATTTGAGCGATGGTATGATTGCCGTCGGGACTTCATGATTGGCAGCATCGTTAGGGTAGATAGCATCTTACCTTTTTCTTCGCGGGAGAGGCGCAGTTTCGGCGTGACTACACCGGAAACCTCGGTTGGAGACTTCTGCTTGGGCTTCCATATCTGCCTCGACGGAAGATGCTTAGGTTCACGAGGAACCTGAATAGCCACACGCGGGGGCTGTGGGGTGTTGGCAGAATTCTGCCTCTGGTTTCTGATTTGAAACCTTGGTCGTGAAGACCTTCCTGTGCTTCCGTGCTCAAAGCATCAGGTCACCCCCAGAGAGGACTTCTTCAAATCTTCCTTGGTCGATCTGGATGACCAAGTTCTCAAGAGTGCAGGGCTCGGTCTGCGGGCATGCTTCCTTGTTGCGCCAGAGCACCGCAGCAGGTTTGCAGGGAATCTTTTCAGTCTCCGCAGAGACTTTCCTTGAAGACTTAGCCAGAGAAGCTCTGGCTGCACCGACTTTGTTGAATTCAGAGATAGACCCGAAGGTCTGATCGTCGCATTGCGACACATGATTCTCAGTAGAGGAGAATATCTTCCCCAGCGGAGTCGCCATCTTGTTTTCCATTAATTTGCAAAGGGGAAAACTTACAAAAAAAGAGTTTGAGGAGCTAAATTACAAGTATTCTTAAAAGATTACAAGTAGATCTCCTCAGAGATTCTGGAGAAGTGTGCCGATAGGAGTCTGGTCAGCGCGCGACCCACTTTGTCCCTTTGACGATGCGAGCGATGAGATTCCCTTCTCGCCTGGTTCCGGGAATCAGAGAATAGAGGATTGGTAGAACCCTCTTGCTACTTCTCAAACCGCCTTCTGTGAGGATTCCTTCTCGCCTGGTTCCGGAGATTCCTTGAGGAAAAGAGGTTGCTAGGGTATCACCACCCTGAAAGAGAAGTATTTCTCTTGAAAGGTCTCTGAATTTAGAGAACGCACGATGCGTTATGAAGAAGTCCGATTCTCCTGATCAGCAGAGGATTGATTTGGGAGCAGAAGCCCACTTTGATTGATCGCCGATCTCTGGACCGCCTTCTCCCCTTGTGCCCCTGGCGGGCTATTTATAGGGAGAGCAAGGGTATAATCGTCCCCTTGAAGATATGGAAACAGATTGAACCGAATCTGTTTGAATCTGGAAAGTAGCCTTGCTGCGAGGCTAGGATAGCTTCTGCGGAGCTAGAAAATGGCAAGTCGGTTGATCTTTCCGATTTGTTTTGATCCTTCCATATCGTTGGAGGATTTTCTCTGATCCTCTTACTCGTTTCAAGAGAGTCAAGAGATTGCGGCAATCACCTGCCATATTTGAATCCCGATTGGATTTGATTTGCTTGGATCCGATCTTATCAGGAGATTTGAATGGTCAAGGTTGACCATAGCAAACTAATAGCGGAGCTGCCCGCTTTGAAGCTCATAGCGGAGCTAGAGGCAACTCTTGGCGAGGTCCGAAAAGAGGCTTTTCGGCGAAGCTCTCAGTTAGCTTCCTGGCGATGCTCGAGGCTATCTCCTTGGGCTAATGTAATGCTAAA
>JAVJIF010027151.1:40000-45000 GCA_038442645.1 Agave tequilana
CCTTCCACCACTCGCCAAGGCTTTAGACTCGTCGAATACATCAATGTAGCGCGCATGCAGCCCAGAACATCTAAGGGCATCTCAGACCTGTTATTGCCTCAAACATCCGTGGCCTAAAAGGCCATAGTCCCTCTAAGAAGCTGGCCACAGAGGAATGCCTCCGCGTAGCTAATTAGCAGGCGAGGTCTCGTTCGTAACAAAATTAACTAGACAAATCGCTCCACCAACTAAGAACAGCCATCAACCACCCCCATAGAATCAAGAAAGAGCTCTCAGTCGTCGCTCTCAGTCAGAGAGTTTTGAGAGAGAAGCTCTCACAGGGCGATTTCCCTCCATGGTGAAAACTTGCCTTGACTCTTCTACAGTGTGCTTGGCTCCTTCTTCCCGGTCTTCTTCTACTCGTACTGGTTCTCTCTCTGATCCAGATCGCGGGTTTCCCATCCCCTTTTGAGGGCTGGTGGGAGAGCCGACAGTGTTCTCTTTTGTACTCTGAAGCTTAGTTCCCATGAGGCCATCTACCAGATCTAGGTCTGGGGCTCCCAGGGATCATGATGGGGGGTTGATTAAAGGTGGATCCAAGGTGGAGGCGCCGGGTCCAGTCCATATTCGGCAGAAGCAGGCGATGGCAGAACATGTAGTGGCTGAGAATTTGTGTCAACAGGTTTCTTCTGGTGACAACGAGGTTAGTACCTATGAGTCTTCATCCAGTGATTCGGATTGTGCAATTGGAGAGGTGGTGAAGCCGGTGGAGAAAGGGGGACTGATCTCTGAACTGGTTATGGAAGATGGGGGCTGGTGGCAGATCAGGTGTTTGTTGATTTGCCCCAGTCAAACCCGGTTGATGCTGTTGATGCAGATGTGAATCAGGGTGTGATGCCATGCCACTGCTAGGGTGAATGAGAAGGCTGTTGGTGATGGTCTAAAGGCCCATGGGTGAACTTATTTAGGGATAATCGCAATTTGGGTAAAGGGATTAAGTTGGAAGTGGTTGGAGAAGACGGGGACCTGGTTCTGATTGAGGAGGAGGACGTGGATGTTGTTGAGGAGGCCTGGGGTTATTGCTTGGTGGGCCAATTTGCTGGCAAGTTCCCCGGTATGGCGGCTGTCCGTAGTTTAAGGGAGGGATGGAAGGTGAAATGCACACATTGGATCCATCGGTCGGGGTGGATTGTTTTCAAATTTCAATCGGAGGAGGATAGACTGAAGGTTTTGAATGGTGGACCGTACTTCGCTTACGGGAGAAACTTAATGCTTAAACTCATGCTGAGATGCTTCAGGTTTGGGGGTGAGGATTTTGCGACTGTTCCGGTTTGGGTTCAGTTGCCGGACCTGCCCCTAGATTGTTGGAATGATCGGGCTCTCAGCAAGATTGTGTCCAGGGTAGGGAAACCCATAACTACTGATAAATTGACCCGGACTAAGGAGAGACTCTCCTTTGCAAGAGTAATGGTGGAGGTGGATGCGTCGAAGGAGCTTGTTACGGCGGTGGAAATGAGGCTACCGACGGGTGTGGTCTATCAACAATCGGTGGTGTTTGAGTTTATACCAAAATACTGTAAGAAGTGTAAGACTTTCGGACATGTAGAGGGGGATTGCAAAAAGGGGTCAGAGGGGAGAAAATTATCGGCTTATGAGCCTAAGAGGAGGCAACAGTCTGGTGGAGTGTCTGGGAGCAAAAATGAGGAGACTGGCGGTATCAAGGGGGAAGCCAGGCCAAAGCCAGGTGAGGATTCTTCTGCGATGGCTGCGGGTCCGTCGGCTGGATTTGGGCAGTCCGCCCCCTGTGGGGTGAATCCGGGATCCTTCTTGGATTCTGAAGATCCGTCTGTGGCGGTGGATCTGTTGGGTAGCAGTGGAGGCCGGTCTGGTATGGGGAAGTCGGTGACCTGCAGTCTGGAACGAGATGTTTCAGGGGCAGCTCTGGGGTCTGGAGTTTCAGATGTAGCGGAGGAACCTGTGGTGGGGGTGTCAGGATTGGTGTCTCCTGACCCGGTTTCTTTTTGCCCTGCAGTGGATCCGCCGGCTCCGGTTGTGGGGGTCACTAGACCTGGCAACAAGAGGAGGCACGGGAAGGATGCTGGACAGCATGCTGATGCTACTGTCCAGCAACAGTCGGTGGGTGGGGAACCTTGTCTGAAGCCAGTGGAGGTGGATCTTTCCCGCCAGCGAGGACAGCAGTTCACTTCAGCGGGCGGAGACAAAGGGAGGGGAGGGTTGCAGGCTTGGTTCTGGGCCGGGAGGTGGTGGATCTCTGAAGTCTTCTCAGATTGGGTCCGTGGTGCAGTGCTTAGGGGCGGTCGCTGCGGAGAATGTCTCCCGGAATTGGGCGGAGGAGTGTGATGCGGGTGAGGGGGCTGACACGGCTCTTGATCGGATTGCCAGCAATACCTCTGCATCTAGGGCGAAACTGAAGGGGAGAGCCCTTCACTCTGCTAAATGAAGATAGCATTCTGGAATATCAGGGGTTTCACCTACCCCTGAAGCAAAAGGGGGTTGAAGCCCTAGTGAAAAGAGGGATATTGGCCTAATGGCGGTATTGGAAACCAAGCTGTCTAAGAATGGGTTGGATGCTTTTATGTGTCGGAGGTTTAGGGGTTGGAAGCAGGTTAATAATTTTGAGATGCATGCTGGAGGCAGAATCATGATTCTCTTCGATCCGCTGAAGATTCAGTTGGAGACACTGGAGATACACCCACAAGTTATTCACTGCCGGGTGTTATGTAAGGTATCTTCCATATCATTTCTCCTGAGTTTTGTTTATGGATTTCATTCGGTAGGTGCTAGGAGGGGCCTATGGGAGAAGTTGAAGGAATGGGGGGTTCCTTATTAGAGCCTTGGCTTCTGATGGGGGACTTCAACAGTATTTTGAGGGAGGATGAGAGAGTAGGAGGAGCTCCTGTGACACACTACCAGACTGGAGATTTTGCAGAATGCTGTGATGGGCTGGGTCTTTCCGACTTACAGTTCACGGGTGTCACATGACTTGGACGAATGGCACCATTTGGTCCAAGTTGGACAGAGTGATGGGTAACTATTCATGGCTATAGAGGGCATTGTTCAGTCATGTTGACTTCTTGCCTTCGGGTTGTCTCTCTGACCACCTCCCCGAGTGCGGTCTCTCTACTTGAACGGCCGCGGTCGGTGAATAAGCCATTCAGGTTCTGGAATTTTTTGGCGGGACATGAGGACTTCAAGGACACTGTTCGGAACATTTGGAATCTGGAGGTCGTGGGTTCTTTACAGTTTGGATTTTGTAGGAAGCTTAAACTTCTCAAGTCACCACTGAAACTTCTAAATGTAAGGAACTTTGGGCACATTGCATCTAGGGCCGAAAGGGCGAGACTGTTGCTTCACCAGCTCAGGTTCTTCTACAATCTCGTTTTGATGACCCTGACCTGCGTTTGAGGGTTATGGAGCTCCAAAGGAACGCGTTGGCGTTATCTAAGGCGGAACTGGATTACTTCTACCAGCTTGCCAAATGCAACTATGTGGCTAAATCCGATAGATGCACCAAGTTCTTTCATTCCATTGTCAAAAGGAATAAGAGTAGGGGTTATATTGCGGCTATCTCAAAGGTGGATGGTACTCTGACGGGGTCGTCTGAGGAGGTGGCAGCGGAATTTATCCGTTACTATGAACGGCTTCTTGGTACCCAATCTCAGGTTTTGCATGTTGATCGGGATGTGCTTCTGACTGGGAGGGGGATCTCCAATCAACAAGCTGATTCTCTTGTGAGGGAGGTATCTTCGGAAGAAATTAAGGAGGCACTGTTCAGTATTGGCAATGACAAATCCCCGGCCCAGACGGGTATGGTGCACTCTTCTTTAAGAGTGCGTGGGACATTATAGGAGGTGACCTCTGTGATGCTGTAAAGGAGTTCTTCTTATCTGGATCCCTCTTGAAGCAGATCAATCATACGTTGATTGTTCTTGTACCCAAATCTACCCATGCCCACTCCGTGGGAGATTTTCGCCCGGTGGCTTGCTGCAATGTGATATATAAGGTGATTTCTAAGATTCTGGCTGCGAGGCTGGGCGGAGTACTTGGTGGTATTATTGATCCTTCGCAGTCCGCTTTTGTGGAGGGTAGGAGCATGATTGAGATATACACTTGGTTCAAGAATTGCTGAGAAAGTACAATAGGAAGAGGGTGTCGCCGCGATGCTTAATCAAGATAGATCTCCAGAAAGCGTACGACTCGGTCTCTTGGGACTTCTTGGCTGAGATGCTTGAGGGCCTTATGTTTCCGGACCGCTTCATAAGTTGGGTTATGGAGTGTGTATCCTCACATCGTACTCCATTGCCCTGAATGGGGGCATTTATGGGATGTTCAAGGAAGGAAGGGACTGAGACAAGGTGACCCTCTATCTCCGTTTCTTTTTATCATTTGCATTGAGTATCTATCGAGGAGACTTAGACTGAACACAAGTAGGTTGGACTTCAACTTTCATCCGAGGTGTGGGCAGCTTAGGTTATCGCACCTAGCCTTCGCTGATGACCTGATGCTTATGGCTCGAGGGGACCTTACCTCGATCCGTATCATTATGGATAGCCTTTCAGATCTTGGGGCAAGGTCTGGCTTATCTGCAAACTTGCTCAAGTCGAGTCTCTTCACGGCGGGGATTTTTGGGGAGGAACTTATTCGCATACGCCAGATGACTAATATCCCTCATGGGGTAATGCCTTTCCGATATCTTGGGTTCCCTTGGCGGCACAGAGGCTTCAGGTGGCCCATTTTGCCCCGTTTACGGATAAGATCACCATGTACATTAACTCTTGGACGGCTTCTTGCCTTTCCTTTGCTGGAAGAGAGGAGCTCATTAGATCGGTTCTACAGGGGGTGGATTGCTTCTGGCTGTCTATCTTTCCGATTCCGTCTGCTATTATTGATCGGGTGACAAGGCTTTGCAGGAATTTTTTGTGGCACAAGAGACATCATCCGGTTTCCTGGCAGAGCATGTGTTTGCCTAAATCTGAGGGGGGCCTGGGATTCAGAGATTT
>JAVJIF010027151.1:50000-52251 GCA_038442645.1 Agave tequilana
AGGATCACCTTGTCTCAGTCCCTTTCCCCCCTTTGAAGAAACCATGGATACCTCCATTCAAGCCAATAATAAGAAGTAGTAGAAACACATTCCATAATCCAGCGAACGAACCGGTCCGGAAACATAAGCCCCTCCAACATATCACGCAGGAAGTCCCAAGAGACCGAGTCATATGCTTTTCGGAGGTCTACTTTGATCAAGCAACGAGGCGATACCCTCTTCCTGTTATACTTCCTTAAATTCCTGTACCAAGTGGATATTGTCAACCATGCTCCGTCCCTCCACAAAAGCCGACTGCGAGGGATCGATAATACCCCCCAGTACCTTCCCAGCCTGGCAGCCAGGATCTTCGAGATAACCTTATAAATTACATTGCAACAAGCCACCGGTCGAAAATCTCCCACAGAATGGGCACGTGCAGATTTAGGCACAAGGACTATCAACGTGTGATTAATCTGCTTCAGGAGTGATCCCGATGAGAAGAACTCCTTGACAGCACCACAAAGGTCCCCACCAATAATGTCCCACGCGGTCTTGAAAAAGAGCGCACCATATCCGTCCGGACCCGGGGACTTGTCATTCCAATACCAAATAGTGCCCCTTTTAATCTCCTCCGAAGTGACTTCACTGACAAGTGTCTCCGCCTGTTGGAAGGAAATCCCACTCCCATTCAGAATCACCTCCCGATCAACATGCAATACCTGAGAGCGGGTCCCAAGGGACCCTTCATAGTACCTGACAAATTCCTGGGCCACCTCCTCCAACGAACCAGTTAATGTACCATCTCCCTTAGATATTGCCGCAATAAACCCCTTCCCCTTGTTTCTCTTGACAATGGAGTGAAAGAATTTGGTACATCTTCTGCCTTAGTCACATAATTGCATTTGGCTAGCTGGTAACAATAATCCAGTTCCGCAGTAGAAAGCGCCAACGCATTCCTGCGAAGCTCCAACACCCTAAGGCGCAGGTCCGGATCATCAAACCCGGATTGAAGTTGACTCTGAGCCTGACTAAGCAACAATCTCGCCCTCTCAGCCCTCGATGCAATGTGTCCAAAGTCCTTCTCATTTAAAAGTTTCATTGGATGCTTGAGAAGTTTTAGCTTCCTACATAAAACAAACTGCAGAGACCCCGTCACCTCCTGATACCAGGTATGACGAACAGTATCCTTGAAGTCTACATGTCTCACCAAAAAATTCCAGAACCTAAAAGGTTTGTTCACCGTCCTTGGTTGATCAAGAAGAGAGACCACACACGGCGAATGGTCAGAGAGGCAACCCGCAGGCAAGAAATCAACATGACTGAACAAAGCCCTCTGAAACCACGATACATTTCCCATCACCCTATCCAACTTAGACCTGATAGTCCCATTTGACCATGTCATGTGACAGCCCGTGAACCGCAGATCAGAGAGGCCCAGGATATCACAGCAATCTGCAAATCTGCAGTGTGATGGTGTGTCACCGAAGCCCCCCCCCTCTCGTCCTGCCTCAATATGCTATTGAAATCTCCATGATTAACCAGGCTCAGTATAGGAAGCTTCCCATTCCTTTAGATTTTCCCATAGGCCCCTCCTCGCCCCGACAGTATGAAAGCCATATACAAAGCTGAGGAGGAACGATACGGAAGAAATCCTACAAGTCACTTTACAGTGAACAACCTGTGGTGAACCAACATAGTGTCCAGCCTTATCCTCAACGGATCATAGAGGATCAAGATTCTGCCACCCCCATGAGTCTCAAAATTGTTAACCTGCATCCAACCTTTAAACCTCCTACGCATAAAAGCACCCACCATTCATAGATAGCTTAGTCTCCAGCACCGCCACCATGCCTATATCCCTCTTATTAACTAGGGCCTCAACCCCCTTCTGCTTCAGGGGTAGGTGAAACCCCTGATATTCCAGAATGCTAACTTCATTTGGTAGGTTGAAGGGCCTTACCCTTCGATTTCTCCTTCGGATCATGTGTGCGTCGATGCAGAGCCCTGCTGGCCCCATCCTCCCCACACCATCCACCGCCCCACTCCCAGAATACTCGCAGCAGCAACAGCCTTCGAACCTTGTCCCACAGGAGTGTTCTGAGAAGCCTTCAGAGATCCGCCCCCTCCAGAACCAGCTGCACGCCCAAACCCACCCCTACATCCTTGTCCTTGGCCGCCGAGGTGCACGGGGAGGCAGCCTGGGCAGATAGATCAGCCTCCCCAGCCTGCCGAGAAGGCAACCCCTCCACCAGCTGACGTGGACAGCCGC
>JAVJIF010027153.1:0-50345 GCA_038442645.1 Agave tequilana
ATTTGGGCTTGAAGGATCAAGAGTAAGCAAAACTCCCATGGCAACAACTACAAAGCTTGACAAGGATGAACAAGGTAAAAGTGTAGACATTAAACTTTATAGAAGCATGATTGGTAGTTTGCTTTATTTACGGCTAGTAGGCCGGATATTATGTTTTCCGTTTGTCTTTGTGCACGTTTTCAATCCTGTCCTAAAGAATCTCACATAATAGCGGTTAAACGCATAATTAGATACCTTAAGGGCACTATTGAAATGGGTTTATGGTATCCTAAAACCGGATTATTTGAAATGAAGAGTTTTTCGGATGCCGACTATGCGGGTTGTAGGGTAGATAGGAAGAGCACAAGTGGAACATGTCAATCTTAAGTAATTGTCTTGTATCTTGGTCTTCCAAAAAGCAATTCGGTAGCCCTATCAACCGCCGAGGCGGAGTATGTTGCGGCCGGAGCTTGTTGTGCACAAGTTCTTTGGATGAAACATACTCTCCTTGACTATGATTTACACTTTGATCATGTTAAAATATTTTGTGATAATACTAGTACTATTCACATGACAAAGAATGCAAATCAACATAGTAAAACCAAACACATTGACATTAGGTATCACTTTCTTAGAGATCATTATGAGAAAGGTGATATTGATATTGATTATGTTTCTACCGATTTTCAACTTGCCGATATTTTTACTAAACTCTAGATTATGCTAGATTTTCATTTATTTGTGGTGAGTTGAATGTTTGTATTATAGATTCTTAAAATAAAAATTTTGTTTTTAACCCTTTTTGATGTATGACAAAAGGGGAGAATATGTTTGTTGATATTTGGAAAATAAGTGTTTAAGTTTAAAACTTTCTAAGTTTGATACTATTTGAGTTACATTTCATGAAGAAAAAGAAAGTTTGTGTTTCCTTAGTTTTTGGACAAAACTATTGTGTTTGTTAATGCTTTATGTATGCTTACATAGCTTTTCATATTCATGATAAATACATAGCATTGTTTGAGGGGAGCTTTCCAAGCTTTTCCTCCTTTATTTGTTTCAATACCTATATGTTTTGTCATCATCAAAAAGGGGGAGATTGTTGGCCCAAGGTTACAATCACCCTTGTTTAGTGTATTTTGATGATTACAAAACATATTAGTTATTTGTACTAATAATAATTGTTGTTTAAGTGTGTTTCAGGTTTATTATCATACTAGAAGTACTCTCACTCAAATACAAGGCTTTTGGACTCAAGACAATTCAATTTGGGCTCAAGTTGCAATATTGAAGATCAAGTGAAGATAGCCCACCTTGAAGAATAGCTTTGAAGTCTTTTAGAAGTTTGTAAGTTTAGAATGTTAAAGTTTGATATAGGAAATTTGGCTCTAGGATTTGCACACACACTTGTTTCATGTATTCCTATGTTTTGAAAATAGTTTTTGAAAAATGGTTATTTCTAAGTTTTATGCCTTAGTTTATATATACATGTACCAAAGCTTTATATCCTGAAAAACTTGTTTAAAACATGTGTATAAACTATTTTCTGCATAATACTTAGCTATATGTATTTTTAAATATTTATCAAAATTTTTCTAACTCAAAACAGCCCAGTTTTTCAGTGGCTGTGCCGGGACATGCACTGTTTGTGCATGTCCGTCGGTCGACCGGACCAGTCGACCGACAGAGAGCATTCTGCTCTCGGGAATTTTCGGTCGACCGGATCGGTCGACCGGAAGAAGGAAACTGTGTTTCCTCCTTTTGGGGTCGGTCGACCGGACCGGTCGACCGGGAGCCAACGGCTTCTTCCAGCTGGCCTAGCCTGCAAATTAGCAACGGCTCTTTCCTCTTTGGGATTTTCTGAAAATCTGTTTTCTTTTTCTGTTTTAACAGACTTTTGGAGAGTTGTTGGGGTGCTTTTGCAGGTTGAATTAGGTGAAAAGAAAATGTTTTTAACTTATTTTCAACCCTATAAATAGAGGAGAAGTCTCTCCTTCATATCACTTAGAAAAATTCCTCAAGTTTTGTTGTTTTTCAAAAGAGAAAAGAAAAATTGTTTGAAGCTTTCAATTCCTACTCTTTCAAGATTGTTTTTTCAGTTGTGTTTATTCTCTATATCACTCTACAACTGAAGTTTTCTCACCACACTTCATAGAGCCAAAAAAAATCCTATACTCATTCTATAGTGAAGTTGTAATTGAAGTGAGAGTGTTTGTAAAAGATTGAGAAAAAGTGTAGTGATCAAGTTGTGATCACTTTGTTCTTGTAATTCCTTCTTGTGGAGCAACCTCTTCGGTAGAGGTCCTTTGTACTTGGTGGAGCTCGGTGCTCGGTCTTCGGTAGACCAATTGTAAAGGCATCCTCGGTGGATAGTGGAAACCCTTCACGGAGGTGAAGGCGGGGACTAGAGCAAGTGTGCTCGAACCTCGAAACAAATCATCTTGTTTGCGATTGCCTTTGCGTTATTCTTGCTTTCAATTTCTCTTGCTTTATATTGTCTTGAATTATTTTGCTTGAGAACTAACCCTCTACTTGTGCAATCTTGTCTTGTTTACTTACTTGCTATACTTGTTGTGTTACATTATGTGCATTTCATTTCTCATCATCATACTTGGCATTGATCGATCACACCTCAATACAACACGGTTGCATTGCGCACCTCTAACCCATTTTAAGGGGAATTGGGAGGAAGGAGTTCAGAACCTCGCAAGGGGTATTCGGCTCTTAGTCGTGTTTTTGAGAGATCGTTGCATCACTCATTTTATTAAGTTTAAAAAAGATCATTAGATTAGCATTCACACCTATTCACCCCCCCCTCTAGGTGTTTTTCAGGTTGTTGTAGAAAAGAAATATGAAGCACGATGTGAAAAAGTTTGTGAGTCGAGCTTGTTTTGTTGGGACTCAATTATGGCTTGTACCGCTTTCATACTCTTTTCTAATTCAGATTTTTCTTTAATTAGTAGTTCTAGAAAAGGAGTATAAAAAGTAAAATTCGGAGAATGAATATTGTGAAAATTGTGAAAATTGTGGACAAAGAGGTTAAAAATTTGATGCGGGGGAGGTGAATTCCCATTGACTCTGTGAAGTGTGAAAATTACTTTGAAAATTTGTCATAAGTGTTGGAACTTGCTTTTGATGAGACATTTGTGAAGCTATGTCATTTGGAGCTCTATCACAAGCCTATTCAAGAGTTCTTCATGATCAAGACTTCCCAAGAGAGTTGCTATTGATGTGTATTATAATGGTTAAATAGCATGTTAAAAGCCTTGATGCACACACACATATCTTAGTATATTAGTCGACTTATAGTCTTTGCAAGTCGACTTATACATAGTATAGTCGACTTGACCATTTCCCTAGTCGACTAGCTTCTTGTCTTGAAAGATCCCAACTCTCTGTTTGTCACTGTTAGTCGACTTAATAGGATACCTAGTCGACTAATAAACTTTTGTAGTCGACTTATACTTTCCCCTAGTCGACTAATACCTAGCCTAGTCGACTTATAATATAGTTGTGGTCGACTTGGTTCAGTTTCCAGAAACTTGTCTATTGATTCAAACTTGACCTAGTCGACTTGGTCTTCTCTATAGTCGACTAACCCAGTGAAATTTGCCTACCCTAGTCTACTAATCCCAAATGTCAAGTTGACTAATGGCAGTTTCTGACTGTTGGACAGTTTCTATTTTCTCTGGTATTTCCTTCAACGTTATCCAACGTTTAAACATTCAAAATGGTCCTAATAACTACCCTAACTAACCCTAGAGTTCAGCTATAAATAGGGTTGTTATCTTAGGCCAAAATGCTAATTTAAATATATAGTTTTCTGACCAAAATTCTGAAAAATATTCTGGTTCTCTGAAAACTGTTCCCACTTCCAGTTCTTCACCATTCCTACTCTTTTTGTGAAGATCTCTGAAAGTTTAACCTATAATAGCTCTTGTCCACGATCACATACTGAATCAAGGCTTATAGGAAAGGTTGTAGTCACTCAAAGGAATCATTGTACAAGAGCGTCTTCTTGGTATAGAAGAGAGGTTGTACAAGGTATTTTGTTCTCTTGGTTGTAAGAGGAGTTGTACACATTTGGCAAAGGGGATTTGTCAAGTGGTGTGCAAGGTATTGATTTTGGGTGTTCAAAGTCAAGGATAAAGGAAAATCTCAAGCGGGTGGCTTGGGGACTGGATGTAGGTCACGAGGACCGAACCAGGATAAATCACTCGTGTTTGCGATTGTTATCTTTTCTGTGATTTGTTTTCTTTATGTACAAGTACATTTATTTCTTTATACTAATATTCTTGTGAGTGTTGACTCGTATATTTTAGATCCACAATTGGCATCATTTCGGGACCAACATTTGGTATTAGAGCCCTGCATACCTAGTCAACAATCTACAAGGATGGCAACGGAGTTCCCTTCGTCATAATTCAAAGAAGGACATTCTACACAACGTCCACCGCTATTTGATGGATCCAACTACAACTATTGGAAGTGTAGAATGAAGATCTACTTGCAATCGCTCAACTACGAACTTTGGAACATTGTAGAAGCACCGTACCCAAGCCATCAACCAACTACAATGCTTGGAGTGATGATCAAAAGAGGAATGCGAACCTTGACGCCAAAGCGATGAATGCTTTATTCTGTGCCTTAACCAAAGAAGAATTCAACCGTATGTCAACAGCCACTTCTGCAAATCAAATTTGGCACACTCTTCAGGTAACACATGAAGGCACAATAAGGTTAAAGAATCTAAGATTTCTGTTCTTGTCCACAGGTTTGAATTATTCAAAATGAAGGAGAACGAAACCATCTCAAAATGGTTACAAGATTCACCGACATAACCAATTCCTTAGCATCCCTTGGAAAGGAATACACCCAGGTCGAAAAAGTTCGCAAGATCCTTCGTGCACTCACATCAGATTGGGAGAAGAAGACAACCGCAATCGAAGAAGCGAATGATCTCTCAACAATGTCGTTAGAAAACCTTATTGGTAATCTAATGGCATATGAAGTGCAACTTGAAGAAAGAAAGAAGGACGAACAACAATCTCTCTCAAAGAAGAAAGAACTTGCCTTCCATGCATCCTCCGACACGAAAATTCAATTGACGATGAAGAGGAGATGGCAATGCTTTCAAGAAAATTCAGAAGATTCTTGAAGTAAGGTAAGTTTAAATTCTTTAATTGCAATAAAACATGTCATATGAGAAGGATTGCCCATTGCTCAAAGACAAAGGTAAATACAAGAGCAAAAGTTCAGAAAGAAGAAAGACTAGCAAGCATCATGGGGGAACAGTGATTCCTCTTCCTCTGACGAAAAAGAAACCACTGAACATGCCAACATTTGCTACATGACACTAGAAGAAGATGAGGTACAATATACTGAACTTTTAGATGCATTCCATGAATTATTCAATGATCTAAAGAATGAAAAAAATGAAGAATAAAGTTTTATTAAAGGAAAAAGAAAAACTTTTCAAAGAAAATTCATGTTATGTTTCTCAGTTTCTTCTATAAATTCTCAAAAAAATGATTTTGAAAAAGTAATATCATCATTGAAAAAAGATAATGAGAATTTTATAAAGAAAATACTTTGCTTAAAAAGGAAACTATGTCTTTAAATGAAAGAATATTTGTGTTGCATAAAGACATGTCAGTTTCAAAATAAAATATGAAGAGATTTTGAAAAAATGTGATTAAGTTTAATCAAGGAAAAGAAAATTGAATGATTTGTTATCATATCAAAAGATGTCACATAATCATCATGGTATTGGATTTTTTGAAAAATCTTCATATGTTAGTAATCCATATAATTCTTTTGTGAAAAGAAAGTCTAATATTGTTTCAAAAAGAATTAAAAACAAGTTTATATAGATTCCTAAAACTTAAGCATTTTTACAAAATACTTATATTGCATCATACATAAATGATATATGTAATTCATGCAATTATGTGTATACTAACAGATGGAAACCAATTCAAATTGGGTTTGGTCTTCTAAAGGTTAATGTTTTACTCTTATGATTGGTACCATCTAATGTTTATCTTTTAGGTACCATATAAGAAGTTTGATAAGGACATTTCTTCAAATATTTATCATATATATACATGTTATGATATATTTATTGCAGGGGGAGAACACAAGTGTTTCTATATCTGTTATAACCCTTTTCTACAGGGGAGAACATATAACTTATTTTCTGCAGGGGGAGCATTTGTGCACACAAAGTGTCTTCATCAAAAAGGGGGAGAATGTTGGAACTTGCTTTTGATGAGACATTTGTGAAGCTATGTCATTTGGAGCTCTATCACAAGCCTATTCAAGAGTTCTTCATGATCAAGACTTCCCAAAGAGAGTTGCTATTGATGTGTATTGTAATGGTTAAATAGCATGTTAAAACCCTTGATGCGCACACACATATCTTAGTATATTAGTCGACTTATAGTCTTTGCAAGTCGACTTATACATAGTATAGTCGGCTTGACCATTTCCCTAGTCGACTAGCTTCTTGTCCTGAAAGATCCCAACTCTCTGTTTGTCACTGTTAGTCGACTTAACAGGATACCTAGTCGACTAATAGACTTTTGTAGTCGACTTATACTTTCCCTAGTCGACTAATACCTAGCCTAGTCGACTTATAATATAGTTGTGGTCACTTGGTTTAGTTTTCAGAAACTTGTCTATTGATTCAAACTTGACCTAGTCGACTTGGTCTTCTCTATAGTCGACTAACCCAGTGAAATTTGCCTACCCTAGTCGACTAATCCCAAATGTCAAGTCGACTAATGGCAGTTTCTGACTGTTAGACAGTTTCTATTTTCTGGTATTTCCTTCAACGTTATCCAACGTTTAAACATTCAAAATGGTCCTAATAACTACCCTAACTAACCCTAGAGTTCAGCTATAAATAGGGTTGTTATCTTAGGCCAAAATGCTAATTTAAATATATAGTTTTCTGACCAAAATTCTGAAAAATATTCTGGTTCTCTGAAAACTGTTCCCACTTCCAGTTCTTCACCAATTCCTACTCTTTTTGTGAAGATCTCTGAAAGTTCAACCTATAATAGCCTTTGTCCATGATCACATACTAAATCAAGGCTTATAGGAAAGGTTGTAATCACTCAAAGGAATCATTGTACAAGAGCGTCTTCTTGGTATAGAAGAGAGGTTGTACAAGGTGTTTTGTTCTCTTGATTGTAAGAGGAGTTGTACACATTTGGCAAAGGGGATTTATCAAGTGGTGTGCAAGGTGTTGATTTTGGGTGTTCAAAGTCAAGGATAAAGGAAATCTCAAGCGGGTGGCTTGGGGACTGGATGTAGGTCACGAAGATCGAACCAGGATAAATCACTCGTGTTTGCAATTGTTATCTTTTCTGTGATTTGTCTTCTTTATGTGCAAGTACATTTATTTCTTTATACTAATATTCTTGTGAGTGTTGACTCGTATATTTTAGATCCACAATTGGCATCATTTCGGGACCAACAATAAGATTGGAGGTATGGGTTATATTGAGTTGGATAAATCCAATCCGGCCTATTCGATTGGTTCGTGTTATTTAAAGCCAGGCTTGAGTTATCTGAGTCAAATGAGATCGGTTTGAAATATAAATTCATATTAAGATTGAAAAAATTGTTGTTGTTCAAGTCCATTTCACAAACAAACACAAATAAAAAAAAGAAAAAGCAAATAAACAAACAAAAGAAAAATCAAAACTAAGCCTATACTATAGTTGACTTAGACCTAGACGACTCCTATCTGGTCTGTTATCTGGGAGAAGTTGTTGTAAAATACAGTGAGAGGTATCCGTGCGTAAGCAACATGCGTTAATTACGCCAAACCATTAGATTTTTAAGGCTTAACCTCTTAATCTCCAACCTTAGACACCGACTTGACAAGAGTATGATTCTCACAAGTTTCACTCTCGGTTAATCTCTTAATGAGTCTGAGATGTCCCTAGGGTCCAATGTCCAATTTTTATTTTAGGCTTGCGTTGTGTGAGTGGGGAGGTGATTTTTGGGCTAAGGAAGGATAATAACTTTCCCACCTTATCTTGTGTTGGATTATGCCCTTAAGTCTAATTTGTGCAAGTGTACAATATAAATAAGAATAACACACAAAGAGAATAAATCACCTACGTGTTTATTCTATGCTATATGCAATGCCATATGTACACCTCAGTTCAGATCACAACAACAACAAAATACAGTATATTGGAATTGAACTGACATGTGCCTAAATACAAATGTCTAAACCATTTTAAAATACATCCAATTATCATATTTTAGTTCTTTAATTTATTGTAGCGTTCAGGCAATCAAAGCAGGAAAATAACAGTACAAGTCCATTAGCTATTACAATATACACATCCTAGCAAAACAGAGATAGAATTGCCACAAAATTTTCATGAAAACACGGCTAAAGTCGCGTTTGCACAACTTTTCTGTGAAAGCTGGGTCCCTGCTTTCAAGATCAGTGAGCTACAGTGCTACTGGGTATTTTGCAATATTCAGTTCCTATAAAAATTAACCAGCACACCAAAACAGAAAAGAAAATATTAACAAAAGCTTGAAATCAAATACCATTCTCGTCCCCGGCAATGACGCCAAAATTTTGATTGGATGGATAACCAGCACTTGAAAATGTCTATTTTGTAATTCAGTATAAAAGCGTGTGTACTTTGGTTTCCTCGATACTTCCGTTATAGCATGTGGCTATACGGGTCGAATCCACAGGAACGGGAGGTGATAGAAGCATTAACAGTCCGTTCACGTAGGTTTGTTAACAAAGTTCTTCTTTGTTAAAGAAAAGAAAAGTAAATAAAAGAAAACTAGAAGTGATTGGTGGTGAAGGGGATGAAAATGGCGATGTGAAAACAATAGAAGAGTGGTTGTGGACTCGGTAAAACAAAATAAGAAAATAGAAATGAAGTAAAACAAGAACGAAGTAAAGTAAAACACAAATGAAAAGTTTGGTGAAGTGATTTAGAAAGTGGGTTTAAAAATAAAAATAGAAAAGAAGATGAAACTTGTTGTGAAGAAGATGAAAATAAGGTGAACTAAGAAGATGGCGAAAACATCGATAAGAAAAGAATGAAATAGTTTTGGAAATATTTTTGAAATAAAGTAAAAAAGAAAGAAAAGTTCATGGCTACTAACTACTAAGTGCTCCACTAATCATGCTAACCTCTTAGTGATAGTTGCCTCACATGAATTCTTGGCCATCACTAATCCTTGGCTTCTTCAAGAGACAATACAAAGCATGACACATAAAATGGTTCTCCACATTCAAACTTGCATCAAGAGCAAGCTAATACAAATTTTAGATCATTAACCTATTAGAAGCAAGAATGAAATAAGAGAGTTAGCGTGTTAGCAAGTTAGCAAGTTAGATATTTGAATCCATCATCATGAGTCATCAATGGATCTTGTAAGAACAAGGCCTTGTAGAGGCTATCAGATTCATATAAATTATCAGAAAGAGGTTAGATGATTAGTGGTTAGTAGTTAGATTGCCATGAAAAGAAAGTTAGCTAGTCATATTAGAGGTTAGAGAAGAAACCATTGAAGAAAGGAGGAAGTTTTCATAAATTGTCACAATCTATTATATCAATCCCTCTCTTTCTCTCTGAATCAACTCTGCCCTAATACGTGAATTTAAAACAAAATAAAAATACAAAAGAAAGAGAAAAAGAACTATACTACACTACACTAAAGAGGAAGAAACCCTAGCCTACCGCTCTCTAACCTTGTTCAGGCCCTCAAATGCAGTATTTATTAGCAAAAGAAGCTAAAGTTTGATGAGACAAGTCCATGCGTCGAAAATCGACTCGTGACTCCTCAAAAGTGTCGCGGATTCGCAAGGATCCTTGCAAATCCGCAGCATTATCAGGGCCAATGGCCCTAATATTTTTGCCGTGGCTTCGTCTATTTTCGAGAAGCTTCTGGATGTATCTGGTTTTGGATTGTTTGGATGTATATTTTTTCAGATACGTCTTCAAATACGGGAATCCAATGTGATCTTCTAGAAGCTCCCTTGCATGGTAACCAATGTTGATTTAATTACCTGAAAATGAGTTTAATTAAGCTCTTATTACCCCTTTGTCCTTCTAATCTTGATTATCTATAAAGAGACCAAAATATGGGTGAGAAGCGTTATATTATTTATAAATCGGTAGAAAATGCAATGTAATGATGCATAATATAGACTAATCAATAATCCCATAAATTTAAATTAACTATTCTTCATGAAAACACTAGCTACTAAACATATATTAAACATCTAAACTATCTAAACATGGAACATGTTAAAATTATATTTTAAATATGGTTTAAAATCCTAAAAATCAAAAATCATGGGAAGAACATAAGCAACTGGGGAGAACTTGCCTTGAATGGTTAAGGCTAAATGGTTTTGGTGAAAAGAAAACTTGAAAAGAATCCTTGCTTGCAAGCTCTCCAAGCTATGGGTGAGATCCTCTAGCTAGCCTTTAATCTCTTTCAAGAACTCTCACTTTCTTTCTTTTCTTTATTTTCTTTCTCTTCTCTTTCTTTCTTTCTTCTCTTTTCTGTCTTTTCTTTCTCTTTTCTTCTCTTTATAAAGCCAGGAAAAGAAAGGAAAGGAAAGGAAAGGAAGGAGAAAAGAGGGAGGAAAGAGGGAGAAAATGCAACTGAAATTCCTTGTCAACCCACATGAAACCCCAAGGAATCACACATGAAATTTAAATGAAATACTAAAGAAATGCAAATACTTTCTCTTATTGGGTCCAAACCTAATGCCCATCATATACAACCAAAAGAGAAGTCAACATTGGCTCCTTCATGCCATGTCATCATGGTGACTCACCATGCCACATCACCCAGCGGGGTCCACAAGGAAATTAATTAATTAATTAATTACAAATATAATAATAAATTATTTATAAATCCAGAAATTACATAAATCCAAAAAATTAGTATTTCCATCAAACATTTATAATAAAGTCTTAAAAGATTTCAGGGTGTTACATTCACCCCCACCTTAATAAGATTTCGTCTCCGAAATTCAACTAAGAAATTGCAT
Organism: Agave tequilana; assembly: GCA_038442645.1. Taxonomy (NCBI): domain Eukaryota; kingdom Viridiplantae; phylum Streptophyta; class Magnoliopsida; order Asparagales; family Asparagaceae; genus Agave; species Agave tequilana. Next base: position 11,036 of record JAVJIF010027153.1, read on the forward strand.
TTAGAAATCAACAACACGAAACTAGTACATCGAGCAAAATAATCATGGTAAAGCATTAAAGTAAATACATAAGTTTAGAAGTTATATATGATCTTCAAATAGTTGTGGATAGTCTCTGCGCATATCTTCTTCGCGCTCCCAAGAAGTTTCCTCTATACCTCGTCAGTTCCATTGAACTTTTACTAAAGGGATCACCCTGTTTCTTAGCTTCTTGTCTTCCTTAGCTAAGATACAAACTGGAGTCTCTTTGGTAGTGATATCTGACTGCAGCTGCAACTCTGACAAGTCAACTACACATTGTTGCTCCTCATCTTGCAAGTGTTTCCTCATCATTAATAACATGAAAGACATTATGAACATCGGCCAAAGAATCTTGCAATTCAAGACTATTAGACATGACTCCAATCTTGTCCAAATCCGAAAGGGTCCAATTTATCTCCGTGCAAGCTTTCCCTTCTTCCCGAAATGTCTGACACCCTTCATCGGTGAGACCTTCAGCATCACCAGGTCTCCCACCTCAAACTCCAATGGTCTTCATCTCTTGTCAGCATAATTCTTCTGTCTGCTCTGTGTCGCAAGAATACGATCCCGAATCATCGATATTTTCTCTGTTATCTCTCTGATCATGTCTGGCCCCAAAAGTAAATCATCTTCTGGCTCAGCCCAATATATCGGTGATTTACAAGGCCTCTCATACAGTGCCTCATAAGGAGCCATACCAATTTAGAGTGATAACTATTATTATATGCAAACTATACAAGTGGTAGGTGGTCCTCCCAACTGCCCTGGAAATCAAGAACACATGCTCTTAGTATATCCTCTAAGACCTGATTCACCCGCTCCGTCTAGCCATCTGTCTGTAGGTGAAATGCACTCGAGTAGTCTAACTCAGCGCCTAGAGACTTCTGCAAGCTTTTCCAAAACCTCGAGGTGAAAGTGAAACCTCGGTCTGACACTATATAACTCGGTACACCATGAAGTCTAACAATCTCATAAATGTATATCTTCCCAAGTGTGTCTGTTGTATGAGTGGTTTTCACTGGAAATAAGTGAGCAGACTTCGTCAATCTATCCACAATTACCCAGATAGAATGATTTTCCTTCTTCGTTCTCGATAGCCCCACAATAAAGTCCATCGATATCTGCTCCCATTTCCACTCCAGAATAGGCAAGGGCTGCAAAGTACCTGCTATTTTTGATGCTTTATCTTCACTTGCTGATAGGTTAAGCACTTAGAACATATTCAGCCACATCCTTCCACATGCTCTTCCATTAAAAGTTCCTCTTCAGGACCTTGTACATTTTTGTGGTTCCCAGATGTACTGTATATCTAGTACAATGTGCCTCATCAAACAACTTTGTCTTGAGCTGAGAAACATCCGGAACCACCAATCTTCCTTTCATTCTCAAGCTTCCATCTACACCAAGAGTCCAATCTGAATCTAGATCTTGGATGATCTGCCCCTTATGGGTTTGAATCCAAGAATTCCTAGCTTGAGAATCCATAACTCTAGAAATCCATGAAGACTAGACTAAAAGAGTTCCTAAAAATGCCACACATCCACTGACCTCTGGTCGCCAATCAAACTCACATAGGGTTATCAAGTCCTGATATAAAGAACACCTCAATGTGACAAGCCTACCCTAGGCTTCCTACTCAAAGCATTAGCTACGACATTCGCCTACCCTAGGCTTCCTACTCAAAGCATTAGCTACGACATTCGCCTTCCCTGGATGGTACTAAAGCGCGAACTCATAGTCTTTGATGAACTCTATCCATCTCCTCTGCCTCTGGTTCAACTCCTTCTGAGAGACAAATACTTCAAACTCTTATGATCGGTGAACAACTCAAACTGCACTCCATAAAGATAATGCCTCCACACCTTAAGTGCAAACACCATAGCTGCTAGCTCCAAGTCATGGGTCAGATAGTTTTGCTCATGGATCTTCAACTTAAAAGAAGCATAAGCTACTACCCTCTAGGTCTGCAGTAAGATTCCTCCAAGTCCCATGAGAAAAGTGTCAGTGTAAATGATGAAACATTGATCACCGCTTGAGATCATCAACACAGGTGCAGCAGTCAACTTCCTCTTCAAAAGCTCAAACGCCTCCTGGCCCCGAGTGCTCCAAACAAACTGTACTCCCTTCTTAGTCAGTGGGTCAAGGGGTAGCAATCTTAGAAAAGCCCTGTATGAACTTTTAATATTACCCGGCTAACCCAAGAAACTCCTGATCTCAGAAATGGTAGTCGGCGGTTACCAATCCAATACAGTCTCCACCTTGGATGGATCCACTACAATCCCCTCCTTTGAAAAGACGTGCCCAAGAAATATGACCTCAAAAAGCCAGAACTCGCACTTGCTAAAATTTTCATACAACTGGTGGTCTCTCAATGTCTAAAGTACAAGTCAAAAATGCTCCTCATGCTCCACCTTCGAGCATGAATAGATAAGGATATAGTCTATAACGAACTGGTCCAAAAATGGACAAAAGATTCAGTTCATCAAGTCCATGAATACGGCTGGGGCATTAGTCAGCCTAAATGGCATGACTAGGAACTCAAAAGACCCATATCGAGTCAAGAAAGCTATCTCAGGGATATCAATATCCCTAACTCGTAGCTGATGATAGCCAAAACAAAGATCAATATTTGAAAACCACCGTGCTCCTTGCAGTTGATCAAACAAATCATCAATCCTTGTAATGGATACTGATTTCGGGTCGTGACCTTATTCAACTCCCTGTAGTCGATGCACATGCGTAGAGTGTCATCTTTCTTCTTTACGAATAGGACCAGTGCTCCCCACAGTGAATGACTCTAACGAATAAAGCCCTGGGCAGTAAACTCCTCGAGTTGCGTCTGTAGCTCCCTCATCTAAACAAGTGCCATACGGTAAGGTGCACCGGATATCAGTGCTGTAGTAGGCTGCAATTCAATGAAGAACTCAACCTCTCTTATCAGAAGTAAACCAGGAATATCTTGAAAGATATCCTGAAACTCAGAGATGACTTGTGTCTCGATCAAAGAATGATCTTGATCCTGTGACACCTTCTCCATCTGTGCCAGAAAACCCTCTGCCAATGAATTCTCTTATGAGGTTGCGACAACCAACTCAGCTCTGCTAGGTAATCTTAAACAAACTATTTTGGCAAAACAGTCTATACTGACATGGTAGGATGATAACCAATCATCCCCAGAATGATGTCAAACTCAGACATGAGAAGAACAATCAGGTCAACTCTAAATTGTACACCATCTAGGCTGACAACACAATCCCTATAGATAAGATCTAGAAGAGAAAAGACACATAAAGGTGTTGCTACTGTCAACGGAATGTCCAGAACCTCTGGTGAAAGATGTAACCTACGCATGAAGGAATGTGAAATAAAGGAATACGATGCTCCGGAATCAAATAATATCCTGGCTGGAAAGGAATTCACGAGAAAAGTACCTTCCATCACCGTACAACTAGCTCCGCGATCCCCCAGAATACAAGCATATACCCAACCCTAAGATGGTGCCTGCTGAACTGACTGCACAGGTGTAGCATGCTTGGGATCCATATTCGGTCGCAACTCGTACAACGCGTGCATCTGACCCTCCAGTTGTGGCACTGGTGATGGGGCGAGATCCGTAACTGTTGCAGTTACGACTGCTACTGACACTGCTGGAACTGCTGCTGCTGGGGGTGCTGTTGTCCCCTTTGAGGCTGCTGATAGCCCTAGAATCTATTGCCACCTTGATTCCCCTGCTGGTACTGACCACGACCCTGACCGAGGCCTCTTCCTCCTTGCATACCATGTCCTCCTCTAAGCTTACCATATTCCCTGGCGAGATGGCCCTACTGCCCACAATTATAACAATTAGTTGAGATAATCGATTTGCCTGGTCCTCTTGGATATGGTCTTCCTTGCCCTAAAAAGGTAAAGGGCCTCTTGTCTTTCCCCTTCTCCTCTACTGATTTGGGAGCTAACTCCTTGCTCCTCTACGTAGCAGCACTCTCTAACTTAAGTGCCTTCGCTGAATCCACAACCTCCTCCAACATATGAAGCCTCTGGGACGCCATAAACTTTTAGAACTGAGGTCAGAGTCCCTTCTCAAACATTCGTGCCTTGCGCTCCTTTGTTTAGAACATGTTGTCAGTGAAATGAGACAGACTGATAAATCTGTCCTTGTACACTGACACAGACATGTCACCTTACTGCAAAGCAAAACACTCTGCTTCCTTCCCGCCCCTTACTGCTGAAGAAATGAAGTGTAGATCGAATCTCCCGATGAACTCCCCCAAGAAAGGGTAAGATGTTACTCCTCAGAGAACTGCGATCTTTACCACTTCCTGACTTCACCCTTCAAACTGAAGGCTGCCAACCTCTGCCTCTGAATAGGGTCCATACCCATTAGCTCGAGTATGTTCCCCATATCTTCCTTCCACCTGTCTACTACAAGTGGGTCTGGTCCTTCGTGAAACTCAGGTGCCCGTAACTTCTAGAACCTCTTTATCATCCTCATCCATCTCTCTCGCTCCTCCACCTGTGGAATAGTTGTCGACATAAGAATAAGCGGTGGCTCTGGTGGTCATGATGGTGGTGGTGGTGGAGGTGGATGGCCTCCGCCAGCTAAGAATTCTCGATCGCCCCCATCCTCATCGTCAATGGAGTGAAGAGGTCGATCAAGTACTGTGGTACATGTCTTCCCTCCGCAATCTGATTAGTTATTGTCCTGGCTCTCATGGTACTTTCTCTGTCACGTCCTAACATCTAAGATCATGCAGAAATGATAGGTCAATGACGACAAAGAGAGAAAATCTTACAATTTAAATCATATATATATAAATATATATAGAATTTTACGTATTCGTCTTCACTCAAACTAGGATTTCCTATCACATCATTTGCTGAAGTTCTAAGAAACTCTAAACTCGCTCCACAACCGCACACGTTTAATCCCTAGGATACTAAACCTAGAGCTCTAGTACCAATTGTAACGCCCCTAACTTTCACATGCCAACTGCAGTCTGGGATTGAATATTAGAGTCGTTATAATATGATACATAACTCAGGCCAATATAAAATTAGAGAAAATCTGACATAAACACTGTTGATATCATGGGTATAAAACTCAGACAGTTCACACACACACACACATGTATATGTATATGACATGAAGTAAAAGAGACAGCTATATATGAAAGTGAAAGGTACATGAGCTATATACAAAGAGTCTTATTAGAAGGGAAATTGAGTCCAAGTCTGAAACATATACAGAACTCCTACATAGGCCCTTAGCCATAAATCAAAGCAATGTGTATACAATATCAAAAGTAATGATGGAGTACAAAAGAAGTGACTGGTCTATGGAGCACTCTATCTACCTCTCGAATGTACGTCAACTACTCCAAGTCTCTGTCACTCAGCGTCTCCGCAGATGATCTGCAAACAACTTATAGGGTTGAAAACAACAACAACATCAACCTGCCAACAAGTCAACCCAAATGACTTCCGACCATGATCCTGAGGCTAACTCAGTTCTAGGTCGAAGAAGTAAATAAGAGTTATGGTTTGACTTAAAGGAAACAACATGAATATCAAAAGCATGAAAATAACATAATGCATGATGAGCATTCGATGTCAAAAGTAATGCACGTGCCCGCGTATGTCGTATTCTAAGCAACACCTTCATATCAATACCATTCGTAAATCTGCGAGACGGTGAACACTTCTAAAGACTACATATACTTGTATTAAACATCATTAGCAGTATCCCTCTTCTACAAATGGCATCACTCACAGTATCCCCCTTCCACAAGTGGTAGAACACTATGAACGAAATTAATCGTACTCCCCTCCATTCTCCGAAATGGTTCGAACGCATTGAACACACCAATCATACTCTCCTTCATACTACGTAATGATTGTTGTACTCTTCAACAATAACTTCACTTCATATAAAGCGTGAAATTAAGCAATTGAAACATACACAATGTAATAATGTTCAGCGACATGATATTTCATATATCTTGCATGCGTTTAACACAAGCTATATATAAAACATCATCTAATTTAAACATCATGGAATAAAAAAAACTTAAAAAATCATAAAATTTACATGTCTAAATCTCTAGTTAGACATTAGCATGCTACTTATTAGAAATACATAATCTATTAATTTATATTAACTATTCTTCATGAAAACAAGAGCTACTAAACATATATTAAACATCTAAACTATCTAAACATGAAAACATGTTAGAATTATATTTTAAACATGGTTTAAAATCCTAAACATCAAATATCATGGGAAGAACATACGCAAGTGGGGAGAACTTGCCTTGAATGGTTAAGGCTAAATGGTTTGGTGAAAAAAAAACTTGGAAAGGATCCTTGCTTGCAAGCCCTCCAAGCTATGGGTGAGATCCTCTAGCTCTTACCCTTTGATCTCTTTCAAGAACTCTCTCTTTCTTTCTTTTCTTTCTTTCTCTCTTTCTCTTTTTCTTTCTCTACTCTTCTCTTTCTTTTCTCTTCTCTTTATAAAGCCAGGGAAAGAAAGGAAAGAAAAGGAAAGGAAAGAAAGAGGGAGGAACGAGGGATGAAATGCAAATGAAATTCCTTGTAAATGCAACCCACATGAAACCCCAATGAATCATACATAAATTTAAATGAAATACTAATGAAATGCAAATACTTTCTCTTATAGGGTCCAAATCCAATACCCTTCATATACATCCAAAAGAGGAGTCAACATTGCTCCTCCATGCCATGCCATCATGGTAACTCACCATGCCACATCACCCATATAGGGTCCACAAGATAGATAATTAATTAATTAATGCTGAAAATAATAATAAAATAATAAAATAATAAAAAATTATTTATAAATCTAAAAATTACATAATTCCAAAAAAATTAGGATTTTCATCAAACATTTATAATAAAGTCTTTAAAGATTTCAGGGTATTACATCTATCACTACAGAGGGTTGAACAAAATTACAGTTAAGAATAAGTACCCTTTGCCAAGGATCAACGATCTCTTTGATCAACTTCACGGAGCCCAAGTGTTTTCAAAGTTAGATCTGCAGTCAGGATACCATCAGTTGAAGATAAAGAAGAAAGACATCCAGAAGATAGTGATGTGCGTGAACTGGCAAGTGCACCAGCCGTGTAACAAGTAATATAATAGTGAGTAGAGTATCAGCCCACGAGAATTGAGTATATCAAGTATCAACTAATCTTTCTTAGTTCTATTTGAGAAAAATTTATTTTTATTAGTAGTGGAGATTAACTAAACTAATCAAAGCAAGTACTTTTTTCTTTTTATGAGCATAATGTAGGGTAATTGATTTTGGTAGATAAAGTTAGATATAGATCAAATATTAGTGTTAGCAAATCTTTTACACATGTTAACAATCGAAGGTTCCTATTGTTTCTAATATTTTATCTCAAGGAATATCAATTCTATCCTATAATGCAGGAATCTACTATATCACAATCTAGTATATTTACAACTTATTGGAAGCATTGAGCATGGTGGATCCTCTATTAGATTGCAAAATCTTTTACATCTCAACTTATTAAGTTGTGGATCCTAATTCTATTGATGTTTTCACTAAATTATCTCCTCTCGGTGTCTAATTTAGTAATTAAAATAATTATAACCATCAATTATTAATCTAGAAAGCGGAATTAAGAACTTAACATGCATGTAGAATCATAATACTAACCCTAATTACTACCTACATCATCATAATATCTACCTACATCATGTCCTACTAGAGAGAATTAGTTCATGTCTAAAGAAGTAGAAAGTATAAAAGAATAATTGAAATCCATCTGCAAAAACAAAATAAATAAATAAGGGAAGAAAGCACCAAAGTAGAAGCCTTTTTAGAAGTATCTCCTTCTTGTTCTTCTTCTCCAAATCTCATAAAATTAATAGCCAATTAGCAAAAAATATAATCTTTATTTAGAACTCCAAAATCCAAGAGAGAGAACCAAGCATACATAATTTATAAGAGGTTGCCATGCTTTTATAGGCAGTAGAGACCTTTAGAAACCCTAATCAAATTTACAAAATCAATCTTTCAATTTTACACGAAGTCCCAGAAAATGAATCATCAGTTGCCTAAAACTTTGGCTGCGTTGCCGAAGTACAGCCTGGATTGTGTCTCCACTTTTGACCCGTATTTGAATGATGTGCTGGCACTTTTGTTGACCAGTCCACGGTTACGTAGCCGAAGTCTATGGCTGCTTAGTCATATGTCTAAATCTTTTCATCCCCAGATTTTTGGAGCATCTTCAAATCACCATGTAAAATTTGTGGTACATGAACTTTGTTTTCTGGGTTTCTGGTTCTGCATCCTTTTCTTTGTAAGCTTTCATTAATATAACAATAATTCATCATTTTCTTTCTTTTGTATAACTTGTGCTCTTGACCTAATATCTACAAATCATAGACAAAAATACAATTGCAGAATTAAATGTGACAAATAATATACATAAAAGTGGTGTAAAATATGTATATAAATGCCAAACATTACAACCCATAGCTATCTTTTCCCAGTCCTCGAGCAAAATCCTAAACAAAAAAAACTAAAAGTCTAAAAACAATAGAAAAATCCTAACTCACTACGGTTGCACTTAGCATGTGTAACAAGCAGTTAAACCCCCAGGTTACCTAGTGGACAAGTATTGTCTTATGAGGGTATGCAATGAATATATGCACAAAATTCGGTGAAAGAAATAAAAGATAAGAAAAGATTAAGATAAAAAAATAATGATAACCAAGAATAAAGAAATAGAAAAATAAAAAAAATTTTTGACTAGTAAGCTTTACTAGCATGTAAGTTCAATAGTTCATACAAGCAATCATCTTCGAGTTCAATCTCTTATCAATATTCCTATCTTCTCATCCTGGAGACTTTAAATCTTATCATATGTTACTATCTTTCCTAAGTCTTCCAATCATGTGCATCTTTGTGAAAGTGCTATAGTTATACTAAAAAAAATATTTTTTTTATATATAGAAGTTCGAAGTATTACCACTTCATTGCCCTTTAAACACTTCTTTCTTTTCTTTTTTTTAATGTTACATATAACTCATCTAATTCTCTTTATTATAAATATCAAGGCTTCTTGAGGCTAAGATACCCAACTAATTGATCATTAGACTTGTTTATATATATATATATATATATATATATATGTATATATATATATATGTATATATATATATATATGTATATATATATATATATATATATGTATATATATATATATGTATATATATATAATATATATATATATATATATCATTTTTTTTATATACTTAACTATTATCTTTCACGTAAATAAAGACTTCTTGAGGCCATGATTGCATCTCAATTTTGCATTATTATTATCACATTTGCAATTTATCCTTGATTATTCTAGAAGATGGATGTGATAAAGCTAATTGTAATTAGAGATAAGGAGGATGATTCAAATTAGATTTAGAGTTGAAGATAACTTGCTTCTCAAGTTTTCTAGAAATAGATATTATCTTCAAATTCAAAATTCAAATGAAGATTCTGAGGAAATATCTTCAGATGGACGAACGAGAAGAAGTCACGCACCAAAATGCAAGCCAATCCACCATAGGATTGCTGCATGTTCGTGATAGGAAAAGTGTATTGAAATGATTCAAGCACTAGAGTTAAGAGTTCATTATTGATGTGAGTTATGTCCTTCAGTAGTTATGCTTGTGTCCTTCTGAATTATTCGTCCTAGCCAAATGATAAAACGGGTCATACCAGAGGAAGGGGGAGCGATAGAAGCTTTGTCTGATTTTTATTTTGTTTTCTTCAAAATATACCCTTCTTGTTTCAGTTAAAAACAAAAGAAAGAAAGAGAGAAAGAAAGAAGAGTGCGAAATTGGTGATGTGATTTTGTTGTGATTAAGACAGCAAGTGAAAACAAAAGAGAAAAGAAAAGTGTATTCGAGAAAGTGATGATTGAAACCAAAGGAAAGAAAAGAGAAGGTTTAAAGAAACTAAAAGAAAGTTTTTACAAGAAGTTTTTTAAAAGAAAGCTTTGAGAAAAAAGTACAAAAAGAGTTTGAAGCAAATTGAAGAAGTGAAAAGAAAATTGCTTGAAAAGTTTGAGTTGTAAAAAATGGGAGAGATTGCATGGCTAACATTCTACTAATTAACCCCACTAACCGTTAACTTGCTTGAAGATAATGTCTCACAATAAATCCTTAGCCTTCAAGAGTCATGTGCATTAAGAACTAGTCATGTGGTGTTCTAATGAAAGTTCTTCACCCTTCACTTTGCGTTACACAAAAAAACTTGAACATCACCCTATCAAGATCCGTTTTAAGGTGAGATTAAGGTGAAAAATAAGTGCACTATCGGTATCGATAAAGATGAACGAGCATTCTCCAAATCAAAGACAAGCAAGTTAAGTAATCAATAGATCATCAAGAACATAAAGTTAGAATATAAAATATGAGAGTTAGATTGCTTGTTAGAGAGTTGAGTTAGAACCCTTCATTATAAGCCATCCATAACGCTTACTTGCACAAGGCTTATTGGCATGCTATAGATTCATGTGGGTTATCACTCAAGTAGTTAAGATTAGTGGGTTAGTAGTTAGTTAGCCATGCAAGAAGAAGATTAGCTAGACATGAATAAAAAGCATGGAATATAAAGCTTGTTAGAGGTGTTAGTAATTGTTAGAGACATGAATTAAAAACACAAAGTAGAAGATGCAAGAAAGAGCAATGAGGAAAGAAGTAATCCTTGTATTAATGTGTCACTTGAATCAATTACAATAACACTCTCTCTTCCCCAATTAATTTCTAGAAATAAAAACCTAGACTAAGTTGCAATGATGCAAGAGAAGAATAACAAGAGAAGGTCAAGCAATGGAGGTGGACTGCTTTCTATTTTTTTTAACCCTCTCTCTGGTGAATTTACAGTGTATTTATAGGCTGTAGTGCCTTGAGAGCCAAGAAATGAGCTGCCAGGTGGCGTTGATCCGCGGCTACTTCCAAAAAGGTGCCGTGAATACGCGTCAATAGCCGCGTTTTCGCAACTATGTGGTGCTCATTTGTGCTAATCCAACTCCAGCTGTCTGTCTTCTAGAAGGGGATCTCAAGGGAATATCCAACTCTCCACGCGCTTAGGGTAGCATTAGTCCAGATTCATCCAATTTTTTTTAGGATTAATCTACCCCTATCTAGAAGGATATCTCTTGCTTCCTAAGAAATCTCTAATAATCCAAAAATAGCTGGAAATTCTGATTTAATGTTACAATCTTGCCCTTGGCTTCTATTTATCTGCAAATTACCCAAAAGAGAGTTAATAGTAATATATTTAACATAATATGGTAGGTAATGTGATGATTATGATGCAAAATTAGCCACTAATCACTACGCAAATGCGGCAAAAGTCGCGTTTCCGCGGCTTTCTTCTGGAATTTCCTTTGGCGGTTGGGTGTGCAATTTGACTAGGATTCTACTTCTTATTTCCCCTATAAATATCACCCTAGAGGTAGCAGCAAAGGACATCTCAGATCTATTCTCGAGATCAAAACTTAGGATTTTTTTAAATCTCTTTTCTGAATTTCTTTTGTAATTTTTTAGGTTTTAGTTTAAGAAAATTTGTAAAGGAGGGAACTTTTGTAATTGAAGGTAACAACATCAATAAATAGGTTCTTCTATTCTTCTTTTTAATTTCTCTTATTTACTTGCTTTCTCTTTATTTGTAACGCCCCGAACCTAAAGATACGGGGTCGTTATGGCGACGTATATACGCGAGGATAATACCCCACGTATATACGCTAAGCCTAAGTTAACCTGAACAAGTTATAATTTGGAAGAATAATGATCAATGAACACTGCAATAATACATACAGTGACAATTCTAAGGATAGCAGATAAATGATGGTAAGAACATGGCAGCTGAAAGCAATGAATGCAGAATCAGGAAATGACAGAATATAAGAAGTGAAATACCAGAAATAGAAGAAAGAGCGTCCAGTCCCTCGCAAGACGAACAGTCTCGTCGAACCCTGCACATTAGAACAACCGTCCAATAGCTGGACGTGCAAACCCGGGTCGTCAGAACGCGACCATAATGAGTGTGTGTGTAAAGGGGAAACAGTTCGTGCAGAAGAACAATGTGCATAAATAGTAATAAGAGCAACTACAGATAAAAAGACTAAATAATAAAATAAGTAACTGAACAGTACCCCGTATGATAACAACATGAATGCAGGTAGAAGACAACTGACACAACTGTAAATCTACAATCAATGTCAAGGCGTGTAATCTATCACATGTCACTAGGTTGGCATACAATCCAGGTCATGGTTATAGTTAAATGTCTATTACAGTGATATAAATGTACAGTTAGATGATTGCGGTCAGTCACAATTCAATAACAGTTTATTATTAATTATGTCAGCGAACACCAATTGCCACCTGTAATAGGCGCATCCCATACTACGCCTACTACATGTGTAAATTAGAGTCTTAAGTTATTGAAACTGATTGGTTGGAGACGTTGTCCATGCTTTAGGTGGGTCCCGTACATACCCGGGACCACGGCCTCAGTTTCCTGGCGCTGAACCAGGCCGTACCGCTAGGTACTCAGTAACAGTAACAGTAACAGTAATCTCACTGTGAAAACAGTGGAACAGTAACAGTACAGATGGGATGCCAGTCATCCCCCAGGAGCCCTGCAGTGGAACCCTCAGTCGGCTGCGCAACCTGTATCCTAGGTCCACCCAAAATACAGACGCTGTCTCCTCCATCAATTTTCCCAATCCCAGTGTAAGTTGTCCATTTACATTATTATTCATATCAATTCAGTTAAATCAGTCAATGTCCATGTTCTCTAGAATACTGGGACGATACGGTGACAGTAACAATAACAGTACAGTAACAGTAAATTAGTGATCGTATACACGGTGAATAATATCAGAACAGTAACAGTAACAGTAACAGTAACCGTGTATACGATGAACAATAGAACTGTACCGTGGTTACGGTCAAACAATCATTTCCCAGTAATCTAAAAAATAGGTTAATCAGTCAGGTGCCATGCATGACCAGTCAAGTTCAGCTCACTAATATCCAACTAATTCTCACTTGTGTTATCATCAAAAAGATAAACAAATCTATTAATGAACTGATAACTGCTATCTGGTGACCCTGAGTACAAGATCACTGACATCGAATAGATCACCATCATAATAACTCAATCTCTATCAATAGTGTAATCAATAACTATGCATGTCCTCGAGATCAACAAGTCAACACATACCCCAATCATATTAAATAGGAAACATCCTCAAACACATGCGATCTAGAATATCTACTCAACTACTTCAGTCATATCTGGTATGTCCTCAAATACTTACTAATAAAGTCATTTCTAACTACTGATCATCATTCAATGTAAATAACATAAGTCCCAGGTCAATCCAAAGTCAACACAACCAACTCATGATTTCCAACAGTCATATGATCATCAATTACCACTATACATCGAGCAATCTGATACAATAATTATATACCAATAATTATAATCTAGTCCTCACACTCTACTATTCTACTTCAGAATCATAAGTCTTCACAATCGCCACTCTTATTAAGACCAATCATTATATCCCTACACTCGGTTACATACATGCATCTAAGTTCTACTAGATCAAGTCATTACCACCACTATCTATCCCTAGAGATCATATACATCCATCTATATCCGTCTCTTGAAGTCATATTCATCCATCAATAGTCATTACATAATCGAGGGTAAAGTCTACAATCCAATGAAGGAACTATACACAGCAGACAGCTAATAATAGTCGACTAGGGAAAATGAATAGTCGACTAGAAGGATGCTTAGTCGACTAATAGGGTGGTCCAAGTCGACTAACAGGGGGATTGGTCGACTAGAGAAGAAGGCCAAGTCGACTAACAGAGAAACAGTAAGTTACACAGTCCCAGGTCAATCTATTAGTCAACTAGGGGCAAGGTATAAGTCGACTATACATACTGTTAGTCGACTACTAATAATGTCAAGTCGACTAACATAGATAAAACAGAGAATCAATATAACCTAGAAGCTGTACTAGTCGACTAGGGATCTGGGATTAGTCGACTAACAGAGGTGTTAGTCGACTAATAACAGGTATTAGTCGACTAATACCTCTGCCAGAACAGAAAACAGAGGCTCAGGACTATCAGATCTCTCACACAACAAAACACAATTATGCCCTCTCTTACACATATCAATGCACACAATCACTACTTTACTCTATGCACAAGTATACAATTGAATCATAATAGAATCAAATACACATATCTACGAGGAATCAAAAGGAGGAGGAGAATACACTCACATTGGATGTCGTTCGCTGCTGTGCGCGTCAAGGGCCGAGTCGCTGCCGCGGTCGCTGTGGTGCCGTTCCTCGCTATCGGACTGCACGGGAGGGTGGTCAGGGTACTGGAGAAGGCTTGGCAGCAAGCTGGAGATCTCGCGCTCGCCGGAAGGGTCTCGAACTACTACTCGCCTGAACTGCGCTGGATCTGAATCTGTGGTCTAGAAACGCTGCAGGCTGTCGCTGTTGTGGACGCTGTTCGTGCCCGGCTGATCTGCTGATGCCGTGCCACTGCTGTTGGCGTCGCGTAGGGGAACTCGGCCCGCTGGCTGGAGGGGGCGCAGCCTGAAGGAGGTCTGGGGATCTTGACATGAAGGAGGAGCTCAGGCTGGTTGTCGCGACCTGCAGGAGGAGGCGCGCAACAAGGGAAACAGGCGCACAGGGCTGCAGGTTGAGGGGGATTGCGCCAGGCTGCTGGTGGAGCTCGGCCAAGAGGGAGGTGGCTGGGCTGGTTGTGGTGCTCGGGTGCGGCTGCAAGGGGGACTCGGCCTGGAGCTCGCGCACGCAGGGAGAGGAGATGCGGCTGGGAGTTTAGGGATTGGTTTAGGTTTAGGATTTGGTGGAGATTTAGGGGGGTTAGTTAGGATTTAAGGTTTAGATTAGATTGGTAATTGGGTAATGGGTATTGGGTATCGGGTTAGGCTCCAAATAGGTAAAAGGGTATGAGTAGAATCAGCTAATGGGTTTGGGTCCTGGATTAGGTAATGGGTATTGGGTGTGAGGGTATGAAATGGGAAGTAGGGAAGAAAGAATACCACAATAATAATAATAAAAATATACGAACAATAATAATATAAAGTAGCAATAACAATAACCAAAATAATGATATCTCTAATAATATCAATGAGAAATAATAATAACCTTAATAAAATAATAATAGAAATTAGTAACCAGAATAATGGCAACAAGTAATTAATATAGATACTGAATAATGGTATATATATATATATATATATATATATATATATATATATATATATATAACGCCAAATTACCACTTACCATTCCAAAATAATTTACTTATTTAAAAATGCAATAAGTCATAAACTAATATAATAAATAAATTAATCAGTAAATTTAATTAAATACTTTAGAAAAATAAAATACAGTAAAAATACAGTATTTCTGACTAGGGATATTACATTCTACCCACCTTATAAAAATTTCGTCCTCGAAATTTCAATAAAGCGGGGAATGATAAAAATCAAATTAGGAAGAAGATGAAGCTTCCATACCACTTCTCACTGCATCAAGACTTCACCACGCTTCCGCTGCGCGCTCTGATCTCTGCTACCAGCTTCAACAAGGAGTAACCAACCTCAAGAGATAGAATCAGGTGGAATGAATAGGACAGAAAGATGAAATCAAGATTGACATCCAAATCACTCTAATTGAAGTGTTGGAATCATGAATATCAACAGATCAAGAACGGAATTCCAAAGGAGACGATCAATTTCCAAATGGAGTCAATATTATCATGTGAATAGTATATGTATATTGCAGTGTCAACATAACTGTCTCAGGTTACAGGTAGGAACTAGGTTCTCCTTTATGTCGAACCTGGCTCTGATACCACTCTGTAACGCCCCAAACCTAAAGATACGGGGTCGTTATGGCGACGTATATACGCGAGGATAATACCCCACGTATATACGCTAAGCCTAAGTTAACCTGAACAAGTTATAATTTGGAAGCATAATGATCAATGAACACTGCAATAATACATATAGTGACAATTCTAAGGATAGCAGATAAATGATGGCAAGAACATGGCAGCTGAAAGTAATGAATGCAGAATCAGGAAATGACAGAATATAAAGAAGTGAAATACCAGAAATAGAAGAAAGAGCGTCCAGTCCCTCGCAAGACGAACAGTCTCGTCGAACCCTGCACATTAGAACAACCGTCCAATAGCTGGACGTGCAAACCCAGGGTCGTCAGAACGCGACCATAATGAGTGTGTGTGTAAAGGGGAAACAGCTCGTGCAGAAGAACAATGTGCATAAATAGTAATAAGAGCAACTGCAGATAAAAAGACTAAATAACAAAATAAGTAACTGAACAGTACCCCGTATGATAACAACATGAATGCAGGTAGAAGACAACTGGCACAACTGTAAATCTGCAATCAATGTCAAGGTGTGTAATCTATCACATGTCACTAGGTTGGCATACAATCCAGGTCATGGTTATAGTTATATGTCTATTACAGTGATATAAATGTACAGTTAGATGATTGCGGTCAGTCACAATTCAATAACAGTTTATTATTAATTATGTCAGCGAACACTAATTGCCACCTGTAATAGGCGCATCCCATACTACGCCTACTACATGTGTAAATTAGAGTCCTAACTTATTGAAACTGATTGGTTGGAGACGTTGTCCATGCTTTAGGTGGGTCCCGTACATACCCGGGACCACGGCCTCAGTTTCCTGGCGCTGAACCAGGCCGTACCGCTAGGTACTCAGTAACAGTAACAGTAACAGTAATCTCACTGTGAAAACAGTGGAACAGTAACAGTACAGATGGGATGCCAGTCATCCCCCAGGAGCCCTGCAGTGGAACCCTCAGTCGGCTGCGCAACCTGTATCCTAGTCCACCCAAAATACAGACGCTGTCTCCTCCATCAATTTTCCCAATCCCAGTGTAAGTTGTCCATTTACATTATTATTCATATCAATTCAGTTAAATCAGTCAATGTCCATGTTCTCCAGAATACTGGGACGATACGGTGACAGTAACAATAACAGTACAGTAACAGTAAATCAGTGATCGTATACACGGTGAACAATATCAGAACAGTAACAGTAACAGTAACAGTAACCGTGTATACGATGAACAATAGAACTGTACCGTGGTTACGGTCAAACAATCATTTCCCAGTAATCTGAGAAATAGGTTAATCAGTCAGGTGCCATGCATGACCAGTCAAGTTCAGCTCACTAATATTCAACTAATTCTCACTTTTGTTATCATCAAAAAGATAAACAAATCTATTAATGAACTGATAACTGCTATCTGGTGACCCTGAGTACAAGATCACTGACATCGAATAGATCACCATCATAATAACTCAATCTCTATCAATAGGTGTAATCAATAACTATGCATGTCCTCGAGATCAACAAGTCAACACATACCCCAATCATATTAAATAGGAAACATCCTCAAACACATGTGATCTAGAATATCTACTCAACTACTTCAGTCATATCTGGTATGTCCTTAAATACTCACTAATAAAGTCATTTCTAACTACTGATCATCATTCAATGTAAATAACATAAGTCCCAGGTCAATCCAAAGTCAACACAACCAACTCATGATTTCCAACAGTCATATGATCATCAATTACCACTATACATCGAGCAATCTGATACAATAATTATATACCAATAATTATAATCTAGTCCTCACACTCTACTATTCTACTCAGAATCATAAGTCTTCACAATCGCCACTCTTATTAAGACCAATCATTATATCCCTACACTCGGTTACATACATGCATCTAAGTTCTACTAGATCAAGTCATTACCACCACTATCTATCCCTAGAGATCATATACATCCATCTATATCCGTCTCTTGAAGTCATATTCATCCATCAATAGTCATTACATAATCGAGGGTAAAGTCTACAATCCAATGAAGGAACTATACACAGCAGACAGCTAATAATAGTCGACTAGGGAAAATGAATAGTCGACTAGAAGGATGCTTAGTCGACTAATAAGGTGGTCCAAGTCGACTAACAGGGGGATTGGTCGACCAGAGAAGAAGGCCAAGTCGACTAACAGAGAAACAGTAAGTTACACAGTCCCAGGTCAATCTATTAGTCGACTAGGGGCAAGGTATATGTCGACTAAACATACTGTTAGTCGACTACTAATAATGTCAAGTCGACTAACAGAGATAAAACAGAGAATCAATATAACCTAGAAGCTGTACTAGTCGACTAGGGATCTGGGATTAGTCGACTAACATAGGTGTTAGTCGACTAATAACAGGTATTAGTCGACTAATACCTCTGCCAGAACAGAAAACAGAGGCTCAGGACTATCAGATCTCTCACACAACAAAACACAATTATGCCCTCTCTTACACATATCAATGCACACAATCACTACTTTACTCTATGCACAAGTATACAATTGAATCATAATAGAATCAAATACACATATCTACGAGGAATCAAAGGAGGAGGAGAATACACTCACATTGGATGTCGTTCGCTGCTGTGCGCGTCAAGGGCCGAGTCGCTGCCGCGGTCGCTGTGGTGCCGTTCCTCGCTATCGGACTGCACGGGAGGGTGGTCAGGGTACTGGAGAAGGCTTGGCAGCAAGCTGGAGATCTCGCGCTCGCCGGAAGGGTCTCGAACTACTGCTCGCCTGAACTGCGCTGGATCTGAATCTGTGGTCTGGAAACGCTGCAGGCTGTCGCTGTTGTGGACGCTGTTCATGCCCGGCTGATCTGCTGATGTCGTGCCACTGCTGTTGGCGTCGCGCAGGGGAACTCGGCCCGCTGGCTGGAGGGGGCGCAGCCTGAAGGAGGTCTGGGGATCTTGACATGAAGGAGGAGCTCAGGCTGGTTGTCGCAGCCTGCAGGGAGGAGGCGCGCAGCAAGGGAAACAGGCGCACAGGGCTGCAGGTTGAGGGGGATTGTGCCAGGCTGCTGGTGGAGCTCGGCCAAGAGGGAGGTGGCTGGGCTGGTTGTGGTGCTCGGGTGCGGCTGCAAGGGGGACTCGGCCTGGAGCTCGCGCACGCAGGGAGAGGAGATGCGGCTGGGAGTTTAGGGATTGGTTTAGGTTTAGGATTTGGTGGAGATTTAGGGGGGTTAGTTAAGATTTAAGGTTTAGATTAGATTTGGTAATTGGGTAATGGGTATTGGGTATCGGGTTAGGCTCCAAATAGGTAAAAGGGTATGAGTAGAATCAGCTAATGGGTTTGGGTCCTGGATTAGGTAATGGGTATTGGGTGTGAGGGTATGAAATGGGAAGTAGGGAAGAAAGAATACCACAATAATAATAATAAAAATATACGAACAATAATAATATAAAGTAGCAATAACAATAACCAAAATAATGATATCTCTAATAATATCAATGAGAAATAATAATAACCTTAATAAAATAATAATAGAAATTAGTAACCAGAATAATGGCAACAAGTAATTAATATAGATACTGAATAATGGTATATATATATATATATATATATATATATATATATATATATATATATATATATATATATATATATATATATATATATATATATAACGCCAAATTACCACTTACCATTCCAAATAATTTACTTATTTAAAAATGCAATAAGTCATAAACTAATATAATAAATAAATTAATCAGTAAATTTAATTAAATACTTTAGAAAAATAAAATACAGTAAAAATACAGTATTTCTGACTAGGGATATTACATTCTACCCACCTTATAAAAATTTCGTCCTCGAAATTTCAATAAAGTGGGGAATGATAAAAATCAAATAGGAAGAAGATGAAGCTTCCATACCACTTCTCACTGCATCAAGACTTCACCACGCGTCCGCTGCGCGCTCTGATCTCTGCTACCAGCTTCAACAAGGAGTAACCAACCTCAAGAGATAGAATCAGGAGGAATGAATAGGACAGAAAGATGAAATCAAGATTGACATCCAAATCACTCTAATTGAAGTGTTGGAATCACGAATATCAACAGATCAAGAACGGAATTCCAAAGGAGGACGATCAATTTCCAAATGGAGTCAATATTATCATGTGAATAGTATATGTATATTGCAGTGTCAACATAACTGTCTCAGGTTACAGGTAGGAACTAGGTTCTCCTTTATGTCGAACCTGGCTCTGATACCACTCTGTAACGCCCCGAACCTAAAGATACGGGGTCGTTATGGCGACGTATATACGCGAGGATAATACCCCACGTATATACGCTAAGCCTAAGTTAACCTGAACAAGTTATAATTTGGAAGCATAATGATCAATGAACACTGCAATAATACATATAGTGACAATTCTAAGGATAGCAGATAAATGATGGCAAGAACATGGCAGCTGAAAGCAATGAATGCAGAATCAGGAAATGACAGAATATAAAGAAGTGAAATACCAGAAATAGAAGAAAGAGCGTCCAGTCCCTCGCAAGACGAACAGTCTCGTCGAACCCTGCACATTAGAACAACCGTCCAATAGCTGGACGTGCAAACCCAGGGTCATCAGAACGCGACCATAATGAGTGTGTGTGTAAAGGGGAAACAGCTCGTGCAGAAGAACAATGTGCATAAATAGTAATAAGAGCAACTGCAGATAAAAAGACTAAATAACAAAATAAGTAACTGAACAGTACCCCGTATGATAACAACATGAATGCAGGTAGAAGACAACTGGCACAACTGTAAATCTGCAATCAATGTCAAGGCGTGTAATCTATCACATGTCACTAGGTTGGCATACAATCCAGGTCATGGTTATAGTTATATGTCTATTACAGTGATATAAATGTACAGTTAGATGATTGCGGTCAGTCACAATTCAATAACAGTTTATTATTAATTATGTCAGCGAACACCAATTGCCACCTGTAATAGGCGCATCCCATACTACGCCTACTACATGTGTAAATTAGAGTCCTAACTTATTGAAACTGATTGGTTGGAGACGTTGTCCA
Source organism: Agave tequilana (assembly GCA_038442645.1). Classification (NCBI taxonomy): domain Eukaryota; kingdom Viridiplantae; phylum Streptophyta; class Magnoliopsida; order Asparagales; family Asparagaceae; genus Agave; species Agave tequilana. The sequence goes on from JAVJIF010027153.1 coordinate 32,150, forward strand.
TGCTTTAGGTGGGTCCCGTACATACCCGGGACCACGGCCTCAGTTTCCTGGCGCTGAACCAGGCCGTACCGCTAGTACTCAGTAACAGTAACAGTAACAGTAATCTCACTGTGAAAACAGTGGAACAGTAACAGTATAGATGGGATGCCAGTCATCCCCCAGGAGCCCTGCAGTGGAACCCTCAGTCGGCTGCGCAACCTGTATCCTAGTCCACCCAAAATACAGACGCTGTCTCCTCCATCAATTTTCTCAATCCCAGTGTAAGTTGTCCATTTACATTATTATTCATATCAATTCAGTTAAATCAGTCAATGTCCATGTTCTCTAGAATACTGGGACGATACGGTGACAGTAACAATAACAGTACAGTAACAGTAAATCAGTGGTCGTATACACAGTGAACAATATCAGAACAGTAACAGTAACAGTAACAGTAACCGTGTATACGATGAACAATAGAACTGTACCGTGGTTACGGTCAAACAATCATTTCCCAGTAATCTGAGAAATAGGTTAATCAGTCAGGTGCCATGCATGACCAGTCAAGTTCAGCTCACTAATATCCAACTAATTCTCACTTGTGTTATCATCAAAAAGATAAACAAATCTATTAATGAACTGATAACTGCTATCTGGTGACCCTGAGTACAAGATCACTGACATCGAATAGATCACCATCATAATAACTCAATCTCTATCAATAGGTGTAATTAATAACTATGCATGTCCTCGAGATCAACAAGTCAACACATACCCCAATCATATTAAATAGGAAACATCCTCAAACACATGCGATCTAGAATATCTACTCAACTACTTCAGTCATATCTGGTATGTCCTCAAATACTCACTAATAAAGTCATTTCTAACTACTGATCATCATTCAATGTAAATAACATAAGTCCCAGGTCAATCCAAAGTCAACACAACCAACTCATGATTTCCAACAGTCATATGATCATCAATTACCACTATACATCGAGCAATCTGATACAATAATTATATACCAATAATTATAATCTAGTCCTCACACTCTACTATTCTACTCAGAATCATAAGTCTTCACAATCGCCACTCTTATTAAGACCAATCATTATATCCCTACACTCGGTTACATACATGCATCTAAGTTCTACTAGATCAAGTCATTACCACCACTATCTATCCCTAGAGATCATATACATCCATCTATATCCGTCTCTTGAAGTCATATTCATCCATCAATAGTCATTACATAATCGAGGGTAAAGTCTACAATCCAATGAAGGAACTATACACAGCAGACAGCTAATAATAGTCGACTAGGGAAAATGAATAGTCGACTAGAAGGATGCTTAGTCGACAAATAGGGTGGTCCAAGTCGACTAACAGGGGATTGGTCGACCAGAGAAGAAGGCCAAGTCGACTAACAGAGAAACAGTAAGTTGCACAGTCCCAGGTCAATCTATTAGTCGACTAGGGGCAAGGTATAAGTCGACTATACATACTGTTAGTCGACTACTAATAATGTCAAGTCGACTAACAGAGATAAAACAGAGAATCAATATAACCTGGAAGCTGTACTAGTCTACTAGGGATCTGGGATTAGTCGACTAACAGAGGTGTTAGTCGACTAATAACAGGTATTAGTCGACTAATACCTCTGCCAGAACAGAAAACAGAGGCTCAGGACTATCAGATCTCTCACACAACAAAACACAATTATGCCCTCTCTTACACATATCAATGCACACAATTACTACTTTACTCTATGCACAAGTATACAATTGAATCATAATAGAATCAAATACACATATCTACGAGGAATCAAAAGGAGGAGGAGAATACACTCACATTGGATGTCGTTCGCTGCTGTGCGCGTCAAGGGCCGAGTCGCTGCCGCGGTCGCTGTGGTGCCGTTCCTCGCTATCGGACTGCACGGGAGGGTGGTCAGGGTACTGGAGAAGGCTTGGCAGTAAGCTGGAGATCTCACGCTCGCCTGAAGGGTCTCGAACTACTGCTCGCCTGAACTGCGCTGGATCTGAATCTGTGGTCTGGAAACGCTGCAGGCTGTCGCTATTGTGGACGCTGTTCGTGCCCGGCTGATCTGCTGATGCCGTGCCACTGCTGTTGGCGTCACGCAGGGGAACTCAGCCCGCTGGCTGGAGGGGGTGCAGCCTGAAGGAGGTCTGGGGATCATGACATGAAGGAGGAGCTCAGGCTGGTTGTCGCGGCCTGCAGGGAGGAGGCGCGCAGCAAGGGAAACAGGCGCACAGGGCTGCAGGTTGAGGGGGTGTAATACCCCTCTCCCGGAATACGTGCCTAGTTACGTATTCAGTCCTTTGACCGTATTTTCCGATGTACCTTCCGTATTTGACCGATTTTAATTTCAAATATCATTTTCCAATATTTTAGATTTTATGTGATTTTCTGGAATTTTCTGGAATTAAAATGAATTTCTCCGAAACCGGTGTCGGCCAGTACCGCTGGCCGATTTCCGAATTTTTTTTATCTTCCAAACTGTTGGGAATTTTTAGAAAGTCCTTTAGACTTTATTTCTTAGAATCATATTTCTTACCTATACTCTTTTTCTGAGAATTTTATAAATTTATGAAAATTCTTTCGGAGTCGGTAAATAGCTGATTCCGGGATTTTTAATTAAAAATCTATACAGTATATCTTCAAACGAATTTCACCATGAGTCTTCAAATATTATTCTTGATTTTTGGTAAAATTTTCAGACCATTCCAAAATACTTGAATTTCGGGCATTTTTCCAAAATTTGCAAAATTCCTTTTCCACTTCATTTCCACCTCATTTCCCACTCACACTTCACCTAACCCCACTCACTCTCTCCCTCTCCCACAGCCGGCCAAGTGGCCAAAGAGAGGACACTCACCTCACCCCTCCTTTTGCAAGAAAACCCTCACTTCTATCCAATTTCCAACCCCTTTACAAAATCCCAAACTATAAATTCCTATTCATTTGCAAATCACTCTTTTTCTCTCTTTCACTTCAACAAGAGAAGAGAAACTCCACATTCTCCTTCTCCCTCTAGCAAAAACCCTAGCTCCATGAACCCAATCTCTTCATCTCCACCTCAAGGCTTCAGGACTTCCTCAAGGGCTTCATCTAGGGCTTCCTCAAGGACCTCAACTTCAACCATCATCCTCATCCTTGGATCAAGTCACAATTGAGCCTATCCCAAGTGAGTATTTCACTCACCAAGACTTGTATTAGCCCTAGAATACTTGTATCTACACTTCTTGTACACCTAGGTCACCAAAAACCACGAATTGAACCATCAAACACACTTCCAGAAATTCTGATCTGCTCACTGTTCTTCACAGTATTAGTCGACTCATCCTAGGAACTAGTCGACTAGAACACTTAGCTGAAACTTAGTTGTCTGGAAAAACCCAGTATTAGTCGACTTGCCCCAAATATTAGTCGACTAACAAACTCTCTGGAAACCCATATTAGTCGACTCCTAAAATTACCTAGTCGACTAATCCTTCCTGGACCAGAAACCCAACTTTCTGTATCAGCAGACTTAGTCGACTTAAGTGTCCATTAGTTGACTAGAACTCCGTATTATCGACTAACCTTCCTACCCTAGTCGACTAACTTTCCCTGAAACAGAATTCTAACTCTCTGTATCCCAGTATTAGTCGACTAACCCTTACCCCTAGTCGACTAATCCTGACTGTGTGTCATAGTTAATTTCTGTTCTGAATTTGGTTTTTTATACTTGTTACATATGTATTATATCTTGCTTGTTCATGCTTCAATACTGGCTCTACATGACCTATTACTGGATGGATGTATCTCTTGTTATCTCATGACTTATTATTGCATATACTCGTTCCATGACATGTTAAACAATAATATCACCACTTATCATGCCATCCCTTAAAACTAAGCATGGTACACTTGACTTTTACATAAAAAGCACCAACTTACACATGGGTCGGGGGAAATATGCGGAATATCGATATGTGTTCGTATTTACAGTGGTATTAGGTTGTGCACTATATTTTCCGGTCTTACCTGCGGTACTCCAGGGGACCGAGGGGAGTGCTTCCTCCCTTTCCTGTTTACTGTCATGACAAGGGCATACATAAGACCCTCCTGTTAGCCTAGCGGCAGGTTCCGTCTTCAAGCAACGGAACAATACTGGGCCGTGGTCCCGGGCATGCACGGGACCCACTGTAAACATAGTTCGTCGATACAACCGCTGTTTCCAATAACAACCTTGTTTTACTAGGATATGGATCTATGTGCTCTGGGACGCTGGATCACATAGCTAGATATCACAGTAAGACGAGTAATAATAATAAGACATTAACTATAGATTCATTGCATATGATCTTACCTTATTGAGTTTACATCGCTTGTTATTCATTGCTATTTATTGTAACTTCATTACCCCTATTCATGATCCTTATGTCACTTGACTATCTTTTATTTGTTATTATATGTCTTGACCCTTTGGATTTGCATATTCAGATTCCGAGGCTTGGGACGAAGTGGAGCCTTCCACGGAGGACCGGGCTTATCTTTGTGAGCAGGCTGACCGGCTCTAGTCCTATCGTGCTCGACTCTTCCTTTTGGTTCACGGGATCTCCATCCATTTCGTGAGCGTTTTGTATTTTTGGTTGTATATCGTTCTTTTGGACTTGGGTTGTGATAAAGGACACTTGTAAAGTGACATTGCTTATCATAACTTGTATAGCTTTGTATTTATCTTTTGTAAGTTGGCATATGAATATACCACGCTGTGTGTTGTACTCTGATACTTGTTGTACTTATGCTTAGCGTATATACGTGGGGGCACCATCTGACCTACGTATATGCGTTGCAGTGACGTTCCCGTATCTTTGGGATCGGGGCGTTACAGGTTGGTATCAGAGCCTAGGCTCTCAAACCTAAAAGTACAACCAAGTGGCAAATTCTAGTGATTTGCTAATGCCAACTGCAATGTACAAAGTTATATAGTCCTTCTCGACTTCGTCCTTGATTCATTCCTCGTATCCTAAACTCCTTCCCTTTGTTTCCAATTCCAGATCTTATCCCTTTCGGTATGGAGAGACGTTCGGGTCGCAACAATGTCGGGCAAGTACCGAATGGACCCGTAGGAGGAGAGGGTGCTGATATCCTGAGGATCATTCAGACTATGCTGGGAAACCAGCAACAGCAGATGGAGAATCAGCAGCAGCAGACTGAGCTCCTCAGGCAGGAGTTGGCAGCTCCGAAGGAGCAAAAGCCGGGGAACATCTCAGACTTCCGACGGCTACAGCCGGCCGTATTCACGGGAGTCGAGAGGCCATTGGAGGCTGAGCAGTGGTTAACAGACACCACCGATCTGCTAAACGCCGCCAGGGTGCCTAAGGAGAACCAAGTGGAGGTTGCAAAGATCCAGCTGAAGGACATAGCCAGGACTTGGTGGCTTGCAGAGGAGGCTCGCTTGAAGAAGCCTATCTCTTGGGATACGTTCTCCAAGAGCTTTTATAGCAGGTTCTTTCCCGCCACTGCTCAGAAGGACATGGAGGAGCAGTTCATCAGGCTTCAACAGGGGGACAGATCCGTGGATGAGTATGCTGCAGAATTCCTCAGGCTGAGTCGCTTTGCCCCTTACATGGTGTCAGATGAAGAGAAGAGGGCAAGCAGGTTTCAGCAGGGTTTACAGATGGAGATCCAGATGTTTCTGATGCCCCAGCAGCTGAAGACCTATGCTGAGGTTCTCACCATCGCTCGAGAGGTGGAGCGTGGGTTTCAGAAGAAGCAAGAGAACCAGGCCATGAAGAGGCCGTTTGTGCCGGTGGGCAGAGGAGGACCATCCAGAGCAGCGAAGGTCCAGGCCAGGCAACCATTCAGGGCAGTTCCTTACCAGGTGGCTCGACCAGGTCTTATCTGCAATTTCTGCCAGAAACCAGGACACTCTCAGCAGGATTGCAGGAGGGCAAACGGATGGTGTTTGGTGTGTGGAGCACGAGACCATGCCGTGGAGACCTGTCCGCACAGGAGGATGGGGTTTGCTAATCAAACCTTGCCGGCACCTCAAGGGCAGAATGGACAGAGAGCACTACCAGGGCCAGTTGGGCAGAGGCACCAGGGACCAGTGATGAGGAGAGCTCTTCCCCTTCCTCCACCGCATGTTGCTCGCCCAGTGCAGAGAGGAGCCCGGACGGCAGCGGGGCGTGGCAGAGGTCAGGCCTACAACCTGACAGCAGAGGAGGCTGAGGCTTCAGAGGAGGTGATTACAGGTAACATCAGAGTTCATTCTATACCTGTTCTCGCTCTCTTCGATTCGGGTGCATCCCACTGTTATATCTCCGACCATTTTGTGGCTGTTCATTCTATACCTGTTAAGGCTTTAGACCACAAGTGGGAGATAAGTACTGGGAATGGGGTAGTTGTATCTTCTAGAGTTTGTGCTGACTGTCCAGTGGAGCTTTGTGGGAAGACCTTGGCCATAGATATGCTCGTACTAGACACCAAAGGGTACGACGTAATCTTAGGCATGACCTGGCTCAGTCAGTACTATGCGGTGATCGACTGTAGAGGGAGGAAGATCAATTTCAGAATCCCGCATCAGCCGGAGTTCCAGTTTAGTGGAGAGGTGAAGCCTGCTAAGAAGGAGATTCAGATGACCACTTCGGAGGTTCTGAAGGGAGTGCCAGTGTGGGATGAATTTCCAGAAGTCTTTGCTGAGGTCTCAGGGCTTCCACCGGAGAGGATAGTGGAGTTCTCCATTGATACAGTTCCAGGGACAGCTCCTATATCCAAGGCTCCGTACAGGATGGCACCGACGGAGTTGGAGATCCTGAAGAAGCAGCTGCAGGAGTATTCGGACAAGGGATTGATTCGGCCGAGCACTTCACCATGGGAGCTCCAGTGCTCTTGGCGAGTAAGAAGGATGGTGGTAAGAGGCTTTGTATTGATTATAGGAGTTGACAAGGTCACCATCAAGAACAAGTATCCCTTGCCCCGGATTGATGATTTGTTTGATCAGCTCCATGGAGCCCGTGTATTTTCTAAGTTAGATTTGCAGTCGGGTTACCATCAGCTGAGGGTGAAGAAGGAGGATGTTCCGAAGACGGCATTCAGGACCCGTTATGGCCACTATGAATTTCTAGTTATGCCTTTCGGAGTCACCAATGCCCCTGCGGTTTTCATGGATTTGATGAATCGAGTGTTCTCCCTTACCTAGATCAGTTTGTAGTTGTATTCATAGATGACATCCTGATCTATTCAAGGAATGAGAAGGAGCATGCAGAGCACTTGAGGATTGTGTTGCAGACCCTCCAGCAGGAGCAGCTTCATGCCAAGAGGAGCAAGTGTGAATTCTGGTTGGACAGCATAGCTTTCCTTGGACACATAGTTTCAGCAGAAGGAATTTCAGTTGATCCTAGTAAAGTCCAGGCAGTGAAGGATTGGCCAGTTCCGGAGACGGTGACTGAGATAAAGAGCTTTCTTGGACTAGCCGGATATTACAGGCGCTTTGTCCAGGATTTCTCTAGACTTGCAGCTCCGTTGACCAGGCTCACCAGAAAAGGGGAGAGACATATGGACGGAAGAATGTGATGCAGCATTTGAGCAGTTGAAGCAGAGGCTTATTTCAGCTCCAATCTTGAGGACCCCTTCAGGAAGAGGAGGGATGGTCATTTTCTGTGATGCATCAGGTAAAGGCCTGGGGTGTGTGCTTATGCAACATGATCATGTTATAGCATATGCATCTAGGCAGTTGAAGCCTCATGAGAGGAATTACCCAACTCATGACTTGGAGTTGGCAGCTGTGATATTTGCTTTGAAGATCTGGAGACACTACCTTCTGGGAGACAAAGTGTTGATATACACAGACCACAAGAGCCTCAAGTATATTTTCTCACAGAAGGAGTTGAATATGAGGCAGAGGAGGTGGTTGGAGCTTATGGCGGACTATGATATTGACTTGCAGTATCATCCAGGCAAAGTCAATACCGTTCCTGATGCACTGAGCAGGATGCCAGAGAACAGAGTGCTAGTCCACCTCACGCAGCAGAGGGAGTTGATTCAGGAATTCATCAGATTGGATTTGATGTTGGTGCAAGGAGGTGAGAAGGCAGGGCAGCTTATGACTTTACAGATCCAGTCATCATTGATAGAGGAGATCAAGGAAGCTCAGAAAGAGGACCCCAGATTGCAGACATTCAGAGCTCAGGCGGAGGCTGGATTGAGGACTGATATCAGTATTCGTCCAGATGGTGCATTGTATTTTGGAGATAGACTTTGTGTTCCCCAGGGAGAAGTCAGACAGAAGATTTTGGAGGAAGCTCACAGTTCAGCTTATTCTATACATCCAGGAGGAAACAAGATGTACCAGGATCTGAAGAAGCACTTTTGGTGGAATGCCATGAAGAGGGAGATAGCCCAGTTTTTTGCTAAGTGCTTGGTTTGCCAGCAGATAAAGATCGAGCATCAGAGATCAGCTGGACTTCTTCAACCTTTGCCGATACCCGAGTGGAAATGGGAGCACATCACCATGGACTTCGTGACGGCATTGCCTCGGAGTCCCAGGGGTAATAATGCGGTGTGGGTGATAGTTGATCGCCTCACCAAGTCAGCTCACTTCATACCATTCAGGGTAGGCCAGTCGACAGAGGTTCTGGCAGATAAGTATATGAAGGAGGTGGTTCGTCTGCATGGAGTTCCAGTTAGTATTGTGTCAGATAGAGACACCAGATTCAGATCTCATTTCTGGGAGAGTCTCCAAGAAAGTCTGGGAACTCATCTGAAATTCAGTACTTCTTATCATCCTCAGACAGACGGACAATCTGAGAGGACTATCCAGATCCTTGAAGATATGTTGAGGGCTTGCATGATTGACTTTGGGGGATCTTGGAAGACCATCTTCACTTGGCTGAGTTTTCATATAACAACAGCTACCAGGCAAGTATTAAGATGGCACCCTTTGAGGCATTGTATGGTAGGAAGTGCCGATCACCGATTTGTTGGGATGAAGTCGGTGAGAGGAGTCTTTTGGGACCAGAGATTCTGATGCAGACTACAGAGAAAGTCAGGGTTATCAGAAATCATCTCAGGGCTGCTCAGAGTAGGCAGAAGAGTTGGGCAGACACTCGGAGAAGGCCATTGGAGTTTCAGACCGGTGATCATGTGTTCTTGAAGATATCACCCACCAGAGGAGTGATCCGGTTCGGTGCTCGTGGGAAGCTTAGTCCAAGGTATATTGGCCCATTCGAGATCCTGGATCGTGTGGGAGATGTGTCCTATAGATTGGCATTACCGCCATCTTTGGACGGGGTGCATAATGTCTTCCACGTGTCTCAGTTGAGGAAGTATGTCAGGGATGACAGCCATATTCTGGATCATTCCGAGCTGGAGCTACAACCGGATTTATCATACCAAGAACAGCCGTTGGCCATTCTGGATAGGAGTGTCAAGACACTGAAGAACAGGGCTATTCCATTGGTATTGGTGTCATGGAGCAGGCATGCGCCAGGAGAGGCCACTTGGGAGCGTGAGGACGTTATCCGGGTCGTTATCCTCATCTTTTCACATCTTGATTGGGTAAGACTCTTCCCTTCTACTTTTTCTACCGTTATCTTTCCTTGTATCCATATCTATCTATTGCTTTTCCTGTTATCTTTTACCTTATGAAATTTCGAGGACGAAATTTTTGTAAGGTGGGTAGATTGTAATACCCCTCTCCCGGAATACGTGCCTAGTTACGTATTCAGTCCTTTGACCGTATTTTCCGATGTACCTTCCGTATTTGACCGATTTTAATTTCAAATATCATTTTCCAATATTTTAGATTTTATGTGATTTTCTGGAATTTTCTGGAATTAAAATGAATTTCTCCGAAACCGGTGTCGGCCAGTACCGCTGGCCGATTTCCGAATTTTTTTTATCTTCCAAACTGTTGGGAATTTTTAGAAAGTCCTTTAGACTTTATTTCTTAGAATCATATTTCTTACCTATACTCTTTTTCTGAGAATTTTATAAATTTATGAAAATTCTTTCGGAGTCGGTAAATAGCTGATTCCGGGATTTTTAATTAAAATCTATACAGTATATCTTCAAACGAATTTCACCATGAGTCTTCAAATATTATTCTTGATTTTTGGTAAATTTTCAGACCATTCCAAAATACTTGAATTTCGGGCATTTTTCCAAAATTTGCAAAATTCCTTTTCCACTTCATTTCCACCTCATTTCCCACTCACACTTCACCTAACCCCACTCACTCTCTCCCTCTCCCACAGCCGGCCAAGTGGCCAAGAGAGGACACTCACCTCACCCCTCCTTTTGCAAGAAAACCCCTCACTTCTATCCAATTTCCAACCCCTTTACAAAAATCCCAAACTATAAATTCCTATTCATTTGCAAATCACTCTTTTTCTCTCTTTCACTTCAACAAGAGAAGAGAAACTCCACATTCTCCTTCTCCCTCTAGCAAAAACCCTAGCTCCATGAACCCAATCTCTTCATCTCCACCTCAAGGCTTCAAGGACTTCCTCAAGGGCTTCATCTAGGGCTTCCTCAAGGACCTCAACTTCAACCATCATCCTCATCCTTGGATCAAGTCACAATTGAGCCTATCCCAAGTGAGTATTTCACTCACCAAGACTTGTATTAGCCCTAGAATACTTGTATCTACACTTCTTGTACACCTAGGTCACCAAAACCACGAATTGAACCATCAAACACACTTCCAGAAATTCTGATCTGCTCACTGTTCTTCACAGTATTAGTCGACTCATCCTAGGAACTAGTCGACTAGAACACTTAGCTGAAACTTAGTTGTCTGGAAAAACCCAGTATTAGTCGACTTGCCCCAAATATTAGTCGACTAACAAACTCTCTGGAAACCCATATTAGTCGACTCCTAAAATTACCTAGTCGACTAATCCTTCCTGGACCAGAAACCCAACTTTCTGTATCAGCAGACTTAGTCGACTTAAGTGTCCATTAGTCGACTAGAACTCCGTATTAGTCGACTAACCTTCCTACCCTAGTCGACTAACTTTCCCTGAAACAGAATTCTAACTCTCTGTATCCCAGTATTAGTCGACTAACCCTTACCCTAGTCGACTAATCCTGACTGTGTGTCATAGTTAATTTCTGTTCTGAATTTGGTTTTTATACTTGTTACATATGTATTATATCTTGCTTGTTCATGCTTCAATACTGGCTCTACATGACCTATTACTGGATGGATGTATCTCTTGTTATCTCATGACTTATTATTGCATATACTCGTTCCATGACATGTTAAACAATAATATCACCACTTATCATGCCATCCCTTAAAACTAAGCATGGTACACTTGACTTTTACATAAAAAGCACCAACTTACACATGGGTCGGGGGAAATATGCGGAATATCGATATGTGTTCGTATTTACAGTGGTATTAGGTTGTGCACTATATTTTCCGGTCTTACCTGCGGTACTCCAGGGGACCGAGGGGAGTGCTTCCTCCCTTTCCTGTTTACTGTCATGACAAGGCATACATAAGACCCTCCTGTTAGCCTAGCGGCAGGTTCCGTCTTCAAGCAACGGAACAATACTGGGCCGTGGTCCGGGCATGCACGGGACCCACTGTAAACATAGTTCGTCGATACAACCGCTGTTTCCAATAACAACCTTGTTTTACTAGGATATGGATCTATGTGCTCTGGGACGCTGGATCACATAGCTAGATATCACAGTAAGACGAGTAATAATAATAAGACATTAACTATAGATTCATTGCATATGATCTTACCTTATTGAGTTTACATCGCTTGTTATTCATTGCTATTTATTGTAACTTCATTACCCCTATTCATGATCCTTATGTCACTTGACTATCTTTTATTTGTTATTATATGTCTTGACCCTTTGGATTTGCATATTCAGATTCCGAGGCTTGGGACGAAGTGGAGCCTTCCACGGAGGACCGGGCTTATCTTTGTGAGCAGGCTGACCGGCTCTAGTCCTATCGTGCTCGACTCTTCTTTTTGTTCACGGGATCTCCATCCATTTCGTGAGCGTTTTGTATTTTTGGTTGTATATCGTTCTTTTGGACTTGGGTTGTGATAAAGGACACTTGTAAAGTGACATTGCTTATCATAACTTGTATAGCTTTGTATTTATCTTTTGTAAGTTGGCATATGAATATACCACGCTGTGTGTTGTACTCTGATACTTGTTGTACTTATGCTTAGCGTATATACGTGGGGGCACCATCTGACCTACGTATATGCGTTGCAGTGACGTTCCCGTATCTTTGGGATCGGGGCGTTACAGGTGGATTGCGCCAGGCTGCTGGTGGAGCTCGGCCAAGAGGGAGGTGGCTGGGCTGGTTGTGGTGCTCGGGTGCTGCTGCAAGGGGGACTCGGCCTGGAGCTCGCGCATGCAGGGAGAGGAGATGCGGCTGGGAGTTTAGGGATTGGTTTAGGTTTAGGATTTGGTGGAGATTTAGGGGGGGTTAGTTAGGATTTAAGGTTTAGATTAGATTTGGTAATTGGGTAATGGGTATTGGGTATCGGGTTAGGCTCCAAATAGGTAAAAGGGTATGAGTAGAATCAGCTAATGGGTTTGGGTCCTGGATTAGGTAATGGGTATTGGGTGTGAGGGTATGAAATGGGAAGTAGGGAAGAAAGAATACCACAATAATAATAATAAAAATATACGAACAATAATATATAAAGTAACAATAACAATAACCAAAATAATGATATCTCTAATAATATCAATGAGAAATAATAATAACCTTAATAAAATAATAATAGAAATTAGTAACCAGAATAATGGCAACAAGTAATTAATATAGATACTGAATAATGGTATATATATATATATAAAGCCAAATTACCACTTACCATTCCAAAATAATTTACTTATTTAAAAATGCAATAAGTCATAAACTAATATAATAAATAAATTAATCAGTAAATTTAATTAAATACTTTAGAAAAATAAAATACAGTAAAAATACAATATTTCTGACTAGGGATATTACATTATTATTTTATGATTTTCTTTTTACCATGCTTTGTTTAATTTCTATCATGCATAGCTAATTTATTTCATGGCCTGCTAATCTCTCCACCACTACTTCTACTTTATATTAGAATAAACTGATTGAATCATATGCATGCTTAACCTAGGATTAGTAAATATTCTTGAAGGCACATGGCGATGGCTATTTAAATCTATATATGTTAATACTTCTCAATTATTTTTCTTATTCTATGCTTAAATAGCTTTGATAGTTTAAGGTTGAATTCAATTATTCTTCTTATTCTATGCTTAGAAGGTTTTGATAGTTTAATGTTAAGTCTTGGTTAGTGATTATTTCAAATAGGGTTTAGTTATTATCTTATGTATCTTGCTTGAATTAAATGCAACTCTTAGATATAACTTCTATGTTCCAAAATGAAGAATATTCTGACATAGGTTAGTAAGTTAGTGGTGGTAGATGAATAGTAAGTCTTATTTTCTTTAATTTTTAAAAAAAACCCTAATCTCTAAATCAAATTCTATCTTCGTATTTTTACCTCTAACACTTAACATAGAATTTTTTTTTCTTTATCAATGAAGAATTATTTAACCAACTTAGTGTTTAGAAAGGTACCTATCGCATCTCTCCCTGAGGATCGACTTGAATAGCCATTGTTACTGCGGTAAAGAGGGTAGCATAACTCAGATAAACACTTCCTTGAACTTTATATTTTCGTCAATTAAATTTTGGTGCCATTACCGGGGAGGAACCAGTATTTTTTTTATTTACTAATTGGTTAATTTTTCTCTCTGTTTTATGTGCAGGGGCACAAAAAATTAGCAATTGCATAACACCAAAATGGGCTTTGTGACTTTGTCCAAGAAGGTAGAGTACCTGACTCCACCACCAAGCCATGCAAATGCGATAAAAGCCATGTTTTCGTGGCCATACAGAAGAGTTGGTCACCCTATTTCTTTGCACGGTGATTGAATTACACTTGTAAAGCTTATGTAGTTGTTATATGTTCATGTTATCCTGTTCTACACACTAATTTCTAATTACAATAGTAATCAATGCTTGTAATAATTTAAAACACGGTTAGACGTTGCATCCTAGCATCCTAGGGCATTTTTTAATTCTGTTTCATTTTAAATTACTGTTGACGAGTGATAAAGATAAGGTACGTTGCATTGCATCTAAATTAGAAGACACTTTTGGTGATTTACAATTGCTTCAAGTGATTACTTATTTATTTACTTGCACAAGTCGCATTAAAATGACTTAAAGGCAAATCCATAAACAAGATAAGGTGAAAAAGTCATGACCCTCATTTAGCCCACAAACTATCTCCTCACTCACTAACCCGATCCTAATTAAAATCTGAGTAGACATTGGCCCTAGTGACATCTCGAACTCACTAGAGGATTGACCTAAGGAGAAAGTTGTTAGAATTTAATTCTTACCAAATCGGTGACTAAGATAGGGGATTGAGAAGCAAAATCTCGAAGGTTGGTGGTTGGCTTACTTAGGCCCATCGCTCTTGTGCGGATACCTCCAACCAATCTTGTCATCTATCTGGCCGATTAACTTTTTGATTAGATTCTACAATATATCTCTAATGGATAATCAACTAGTTTGGAGTCACTAGGTCTAAGGTCTACCCTAACTTAGGCTATATAATTTTTTCTTTTGTTTGTGTATTTTTTTGTTTGTGTTGACATTTCTTGAGTTATATGAATTATAATCCACAAGTTTTTCCAACTTTAATAGTAATCCATATTTTACTCCAACCTCTTTCGATTCAGATTACACCAACCCAGTATGGCATAACTTTAACCAACAAAATTTTAACCAACCAAGTATGTCGAGTTGGTCTTATTTGAATCAATGTATGCCCCAATCTAATTTCATGAACAAAATTAGAATAATCATCTCTACTCTCCACCGAGTCAATGGGGATACAACACTCCTGAGCCATATTGTCAACCACTTTGCCAAAATCATCTTCATATACTCTTTTTCCTGAACAACTGATAGAAGAATCAATTGACTGGGAAAAGAGAATGAATGATCGTACACATATTTTTGCATTCTTTTCATTAACTCCTACATTTATCGTGTAATAAATCTGTTAATTTCCTTGTCTTAAATATCTATTTTGCAGAAGATACATGAAGAGAAAAAGGATTAAACTAAATAAATACCAGTAAATCAGATTTAACTGGATCTATTTGGTTAGCTGAGGATGATCCCAGATCTAGTTAGAACAAATCAAGGATTGTGGCAAATGTTCAGCTGAAGATCAGAGCAAATCAGAAAGATAACACCAAATGAAAACCAGTAAAATTCAGATTTTATAAATCTATTTTGGTTAGTTAAAATTAACTGAGGATAACATCAAATACAGAGTCCAAATTTAAAATCCAAGAGATAAATGGATAGAGAGAAGATGGATGAGATGAGATGAAGTAATTTTGACTGGATACATTTTAGTATTTGAATCATATTTCTCTACTGAAACTCAAATTTGATGATTCAAGATGATCCAGAAAGACGATTTAAAGGGATACAACTCTTAAGTTGATCACTATTTCTAATTCTGTTACTTGATAAGTTATATTCAGCAATCAAACGCAAACAAGCTGCAGATCAAAACTTAATATCTATATCAAATCAAGTTTGAAGATAAGGAAAGATTCAAATTTAGAATAGCCAAACTTCTCCTATCTTCATACTCCTCTACCCACTGCATTTCTCCTATAAATACGTACAATCTCAAAGGCAAATAGAGGATCAAGCAGGGATAGATTTTAGGCTAGTTTTTCATTATTTTTAGTGTAGGTTTTTATTTTTATTTTTGTAATTTTATTTCTTTGTAAGCATAGGTTAGACTGAGATTCATGTAAGTAAGAGAGAGACTTATGTTGAGAGTGATACTGATGTAACTCCTCCTCTTTCTTTCATCGTTTCTATAAACAATCAAGGTAACATCTTTTTGCTTTTCTTATTTATATGCCTGTTTCTACTTTTTCTCTTTTGGTTTTGATGAATATCCAAGTGAATCTAGAAGTATCAGTATAGCCATGTTTGTGTGAGTGCCACCGATATTTCATGATGATGTTCTCCTCCTCAAGATTCTGTATCATTCATTCTTGTTCGTCTTGATGATGTAATACGAATGGGGACTGAGCTCGATCTTATGGATTATGCGTTGATCGCCTCTGAAGCAAGGTAAAACATGCAAGGGTTCTAGGTAAGTCATCAACCAGAGGAGGTAAGTATTTCTTTTAGCTTTTTTTTCCTTTTAACTTTTAGTTAGATCACCAACACCACAATCTCCAAACTCTATATCACTTTTTTCAATTTCTTTGTATAATCCATTTTCTATTTTTCCACCTTCTCAATCTACTACTTTCTTTCTAACTTAACTTTAATTATTTTTCCTTTTCTTTTAAAGAACTAAAAGAAGATCTTTAACCATTGAATGTAACTTAAAAGAGAACTTGCTAAAAAAACTTCCATCGCTAGTCCCTCCTTGTGGATCACGACTCGTATAGTCACTTGCTATTGCGGTAGTATTGAGTACTTGCACTCTTTATTCTAAATTCTAAAATTATGTATTCTTAGGTGTAGGTAAAATCTCAATCAAATTTTTGGCGCCATTTCCGGGGAGGGACGGTAAATAATTCTTTTTTTAAGTTTACATTTTTTGTTAGCTTTCTTCTTTGTCATTGTGTGTAAGTGACAAATATCAAGGAAATTTTTACTGCAGTGGACATATAAGTGGCTTTGGACTCTGCTCAAGAAAGCAGAGCCCAGAGCCCTCAGATGCTACATTCCAGTGGCAATCTGAGTGAACTACTGACCTGTATTTTTGTAAGTTGGCTGAATTGCAAAGCTAAATTTCTATATCTATTTATTTCCTTATTTGTCTCACTGTACATACTTTCTAACCTCAATAGTAAAATGATGTTTGTTAAATGCAAAGAACGGTTTAGGCTTGCATTTAGGCACGTGTCTAATTCGTTTACATTTTACATTACTGTAGAAGAGTGCTAGAGCAAAAGGTACATATGCATAACATATAGTTTAGAAACATTCTTGAGTGATTATTTGCTTATTGAATGTTACTTTTCTATATCCTGCACACTTTGCATAATAAATTTTAAGGGCTTGTCCATAAAACAAGATAAGGTGGGAGTCATTACCCTCTCTTAGCCCACAAATAATCTTCTCACTCACTAACTCAAACCTAACTAAAATTGAGTAGACGTTGACCCTAGGGACATCTCGGACTCATATAGGAGACAAACCTAAGGGGAAAGTTGATTAGAATTTGTCTCTTGCCAAATTGATGTCTAAGGTTGGAGATTGAGGGGCGAAACCCTGAAGGTTGGTGGTTTGGAATAATTAGGCCCGTTTCTTAGGCACAGATACCTCCTACTGATCTTGCTCTGCCCGGCCTATTAAACATATGGTCAGATTCGACATATACCCTCGTGGATAGTCTAACCAGTTAGGAGTCATCTAGGTCTAAGGTTTACCCTAACTTAGGTAAAAAATTTCTTTTTGTTTATTTATTTGTTTGTTTTTCTTTATTTGATTTTGACATTTCTTGTATGATATGACTTATAACAACAAAATTTTCAATTTTAATGGAAATCCATGTTACACCCCGACCTCTTTTTTCAGATATTACCAGCCGGCATATCATAACTTTAACACAATCTAGTGTGCCGGATTGGTCTTATCTGAATCAATACATGCCCCAGTCCCAATATTATGAACAAGACTGGAATAATTATCACTACTCTTCACAGAGTCAATGGGGATACAATTTTCCCGAGTCATATTGTCACCACCTTACAACATCCAGCTTCATATACTCCTTCTTCCGAACAACATTAGAAGAATCAATTGACTGGGAAAGAGGATGGAAGCTTAGACAAGCTTGAGCGACGAATTCAAATTTTAGAAGACTCAAAATCTCGTCAAAATTTTCAAGTCACAAATCCTTACTCTATTTTTCAAGAAGAACATGCCGACTTAGAAAAGAGTATGAATCCATGATTCAATTCCAAAGTGATCCACTCGATATGATGAAGCCAGACTTAGTAGATTGGAAAACATGCGTAGGAATAAGGAAACTCTCCCTACCCAATCTTTGACTATTTTCGACATTTCTAGCCATATTGATGAAAATTATTCAAATATTTTCTCTTT
>JAVJIF010027154.1:0-75284 GCA_038442645.1 Agave tequilana
TAGTCGTCAGAGGCATTGGATTGTTATGTTACTTTAAGTAATATGGTGTATCTTCTAGATTTTCACTCCCGCATGTGACTTCAAATTCTCGTTGAGAATTCAATAAGTGATTATAAACTCCGTGGGGATTTTATCAGAGATTAATGTTCCTCGTAGAATCCTCTTCGATCTTCATTTGGTCACCATACTTTGATATGAATGTAGAAATACTGAAAAGATTCTGAAAAGATGCATCTCGAGCCTTCTTCAATGAGTTTGGCTTTATAAGTCATCAGGTAAACTCATTCAATCAGTTTGTCTGAATTTCTGGATGACTTCGTCGAGGAATTGAGCTTCGATCGATCGAACAGGAGGAGGGGACATGCCATCATTACATATGAAAAAGTCAGGCTATAAGCCATTCTTCTAGATCGAGAGTAACGGTCAGGAAGAGGAGTGCCTAAAACTATTGTCTAGACATGCTTAACTTTAAAATATGACCTATTCTTTCAAATTGAAGATGGATACAGGTCTATGTACTAGAGAAGAGTGACAAGGCTAAAACTAGTAATTTGCCTTTGTCATTTCTTCAATGTTGACATCATGCATCACTGGCTCTTGATGTTCAATCAGCTCGATGTCGTTAGTGAAGAGTGACAAGGTTAAAACTGACAGTTTGTCTTCATCATGTCTTTGATGTTGACATCATGCATCATTGGAACCCGATATTCGATCGGCTTGACGTCGACAATAGAGAAGAGTGACAAAGTTAAACCTAATAGTTTGCCTTTATCATGTCTTCGATGTTGACATCATACATTACTAGAACCTGACGTTTGATCGGCTCAATGTCAGTAATAGAGAAGAATGACAAGGGTAAACCCAATAGTTTGCCCTTATTATATCTTCAATCTTGACATCATGCATCACTGTCTCCAGATGTTTGGTCGGCTTGATGTCATCGATTGGTAAAGTGTTGTTGAAGAAACAACTCTTCCTTACCATTTTTCTTTGGCACTTTCCCAAACATTTGGATCTCAAACCCGAATCCATCCAACCAAGTAGAGAAGATTGAAGTCGATCTCACTTGGGGAAGAGTGTTCCATGAAGGGATGGAATAGTCAGACGGTTGTGACCAAGTGATTAGATTAATAATGTTAACATGATCCTGTATAGTACTTCTTTGACTAGAGGTATGGTGTTGAACATGATCAGGGATAGTACTTCTTTAGGTATTTGTCATTGATCAACATCATCAGCGTACCATCATTTGGGTTGGTGAGACGATAAGCCCCATTTAAGTAGATTGACTCTACTACAAATGGTCCTTTTCATTTGGGGTTGAGACTTTCTTGTTGAAGGCTTTGGAGATTGGAGCTTGATAAAACTTGATCTGTTGTTGAGCTTGTAGGCATTTGTCGTCTAAAACTTCTAACTCTTGAAGGCATAGTGATTGTAAAATGAAAGAGCAGGGACTTGCCGTGTAGCTTTGGGCTAACGGGTCATGTCCACAAGGAGGAATGCGATGAAAGCTTTTCGGTATTTTGTTTTGAAAGCTAAGAATGGTGCTAATTTTTTAATTAAAAAGATATGGAAAGAAGGGAAATGATTAAAAGAAAAACTGCAAATTTGGAGAAGGCTTTGGAAAAGGTAATTTAAAAAAACTTTGAAAAGTGATTTACTATTTTTAATATAAGAAGAAGAAAATCTAGGCTAACTAATTTTATTTACTTAACTACTTATCTCAAGAATATTTTTAGTGCATCACTTTTATCATAGGCAAAAGCTTACTTTCTTTTAGTGTTCAAGTAAAACAAATGAGATGATTTTGAATCAAATCTTGAGGTCTTTCTTAACATAACATTAAAATAGAATGTTAAACCATCAAGTGCGAAGAAATAAGTATAGAATAAAAACGATTTAACAATAGTTTGTGCTTTGAAAATTCAAGTTTTAAAAGAAGAGCATCATCAAGAGCTTTCAAGAATAAATTTAACTTTAAGCATTATGATTCAAGAGAGTTCTTCCATAAAATTCAATCGAGAGAGAGGAGGTAGAAAACATCAATTAGTGAGCCCAGAAAATGATTTAGTTACTCATTATGAAATGAAAACAAACAAGAGATTGACAATTAAACACAAACATACCAAATTCGAGTTGAGTTGGAATGGCAAGTAGAAGCTCCTTTGATTGTCACTTTAAAGATGAATTACACACTCAATTCCACTCTTCTCTCTTTTCTGGTCTAAACTAAAAATAGAATAAAGAGGAGATACAACTTCTCCAAGCATCTAACAATGTTCCTAAACCCTAAAAATGAACAATAAATTTAATCCTAGTCCTCCTCATTTTTCAGTACAAAACCCTATTTTTATAGGCAAAACCCAGAGGGAAGGGAGCGAGAAGATAAGGGGAGCAAAACGCTCTTATCTTCACCAACAAGCCGCGGATCCGCGGCCAGGATGTGGCCAAGTGGCCACATCCTGGTAGAGCGATGGTTGGCATGAATATGGGCTCCCTTTTGTCTTGTTGGATTTACTGTTGCAGCTCCCGGATTTGACAAAACGATCTTTGATTTGTTAGCTTCAACCGCTTGATTTGAGAAGATTCATTTCAATCGGTTTTCAACCTCTATGATTTGCCCAGATCTGTCTTAATTCCCTGATTTCGAATTTATTCTGAATTAAATGGACTTTTGGGCTCGTTTCTCTGGCCTATCCTTTAGCAATGGGCCTGCATTTTATAAAGAACAATAGGACTTATTAATATGATTTATTTAGATAACAAGAATGAAAATGTGACAATATATGTGACCGATCACACCCCACACTTATCTTTTGCTCGCCCTCGAGCAAAACATCAAAACTAATTCTAATCAATTATTAGACTACTTTTGCAGGTCACTCGATTGCACTGAGCATGTGCAACAAGCCATTAAACCTCTAAGTTACCCCTAGAGGTCGAGTTTTAACTCGTGAGGATTTTCAGTGGATTACACCTACAAAATCCATAAAGAAAGAGAAAAAAGTTAGTATTTTCGAAAAGCATTTTGAAAAGAGAAAATATTTGAAGTATATTTGTGAGAGTTTAAGTAATCTATAAGTTATAGAAATATCAAAATTTTCATTCCTAAACTTAGTCTCTATTCAAAAACATGTCATCAATCAAAGTAAAGAGTCAAATTGTATTTCTTATCTAGTCTATTACTTTACCTTGAGTCATATGCACTATCATGACTGTGAAGTTTGACTAAGGGTTCTTTAACATTAACTCCTATGCCTCATTTATTTTTTGTGGTATTTATTCCTCAATTCCATTAGGCTTTCTAATCTGCTCTTGTAACGAGCCATTAGTCGGTGACACCCAAAGCAGACAGTTTTAGGGCACCAGGTGAGAAAACACCCCTAAGGACTTAAACACTCGAGCAGGCAAGGCCACGAAACTGAGGTTTTTATTTATAAAATGTACCCCTTTTAGGCGTGAATACTTATGCTTCATGATGCACAAATACCCAGCTTAATCAGAGGATTTATATATATATATATATATATATTATATATATATATATATATATATATATATATATATATATATATATATATATATATATTCAAACTTATCTAATTATCTTTTGCATAAATACCAAGGCTTGCTTAGGCCAAAGCACCTAGCTAATCAATAATTAGATTTTTTTTATTTTTTTATACATATATAGTTTTTTTTCTTTTTTTCTTTTTTTATAAGGCATAAGAGTCTTTGTTTTTGAATCCTAAGTGTGTAAGTGTATAAAGTGTGCATATTCATCAAGGTATAGATCAAGACTAAATTACTTTCACAAATTTTCTTCCTAACCTTAAAAATCAAGCAAGTTATCTTATTTTGACTAAGTGTAAGAAATCTTAATTATGATATTCTTATTCCTTAAAATTGACTTAATTTCTTACAAAGAATATATCAAAATATTGTTCTTACCTTTCAAAAAGTTTTTTTATTTTTATTTATATATATTTTTCTTTATTTTTTTCTTTTTTGCTTTTGTTTTTTTACTTTTTTCTTTTTTAGTTATATTAGTCATGTTATGTTAGAACCCTCCCCCATACTTATCTCATGCATTGTCCCCAATGTATGAAAGAAATGTATAGATGCATGAAATGAAATGTAAAAGAGGTGCATATATTATACAAAAATATGTACAACATCAAATTTCTCCCACACCTAAATCTTCGGTCTCATCCCTCTATCTCTCTTCCCATCATTCCAATGGGTCCTCCTTATAGGGCATAGTGGGGAGGCCAATTTTTTTTTGTCATTTTAACTCTCTTCTTCCCTAGTCTCACCTTCTTTAGGTGTTTCTTCCTCATATTACTACATTCATAATTCAAAAATTGATCTCTATCATACTTCTCAGTTGGAACTTCTTCATCATGAATGCCTAAGAATTCTAACTCAGTTCCATATATCTCCTTAAAGCTTAGGTCAACACTTTCCCCTAGAGATATGTAATTAATCAAAATATCTCTAGTTGGTTCATCCAAACACATGAGTTCTTCTTCGAAGAGGTTTTCAAAGAGTATGTCAATCAGAGGTTCTTAAATTATATTCTCATGCGATATATTATTGGTTGGCTCATTGAAAGTGAAGACATTCAAATCAAATTTCCCTTTTTTAAAGGGTACTCTAAGATTAGGATCTCCGACATATGCCTTCTCATCAAGATAATCGCATTCATTCTTAAATAATTCATTAAGAAACAATGACTCATTCTCTATACCTTCACTCTCTTCATCACAATTGTTTTCAACAAAGTTTACCTCAAATGTTTGGTCTCTTATCTTATGAGATTGTTTTTCTAGGTTAAAGACAGTGACTTCTCTAGTTATGTCCCCAAAGGTTAATCTCATAGACCTACTCCTACAATTGATAATAGCATTAGCAGTAGTATGGAATGGGCGCCCTGGATAACAGGAGCTTGACCCTAGGATTGGACACAGGTTGTGTCTCAAGAACTATGAAATCAACTGGATAGATAAACTCTCCGACCCAGATAAGGACATCATTAATTTTTCCCTTTGGAACTTTCACAGAACGGTCAGCCAGTTAAATAGTGACTCGAGTTGGACTAAGATTGCCCAACCCGAGTTGTTGATAAACTGAGAATGAAAGTAGGTTGATACTTGCTCCCAAATCAAGAAGTACATAACTAATCTCGGCTTGTCCTAGAGTGCAGGCAATTGTGGGACAATCCGGATCCTTGTACTTGACAGGGAGCGGACCCGATAGTAGCTCACTAATGTTAGTGGTTAAGAAGACTTTCTTGGGTACATTAGTCTTTCTTTCTTGGTGCACATTTTCTTAAAAAATTTTGCATAGGATGGGACTTATTGGATGGCATCAAGGAGTGGCACATTTATCTTAACTTGATTAAATATCTCAATTATTTTATCCATGTGTGGATTTTGCTTATTGTTCTTTAGCCTATTAGGAAATGGTACTATAGGCTTATACACCTGACTAGTTGACTTATCTGTTTCAGATTCATCAGAGTTGGAAGGATTGGGACTAGATGAGGTGGATGCTGGAGTGTGATTGTGCTGACTGGGATTTGGTGGTGTTAACACTTGGTTATCAACTTTCTTTCCGGACCTTAATATATGAACAGCATTACATTGATTCAATGATTGATCCTCAACCAAATGAGCTTGTTGTGAATTCCTAAGATTCATAATTGGTTGACTGGGCAAGGTACCCTTTTGCCTCTCATGTTGTGGATTGGCTAAGTGGCTCATTTGATCCTTTAACCTCTGTATTGTTTGCTGAGGGAATCTTAGTTCTTCATGTACCTTTCCATATTTCTCTCAAAGTCAGTCATTCTCCTTTCAAGCTGAGGATTCTGAAAGGAAGGTTGTGGAGCTTGGTTGGAAAAATTTTGTTGATAATGTGAAAAATTGTTAGGAGAATTGTGAGGGTGATTTGGAAAGTTGGGTTGATGATTGGAAGAATTATTGGAATGATAGAAGTGACTTGCATGGTTTGACTGTGGGTGGTCTTTATTTTGTTGGCTCCATGAGAAATTTGGGTGATTTCTCCAGTCAAGATTGTACGTTGGAGCGTAAGGATCATTGTTCGGCCTTGAAAAGGCCGCATTCATCGGTTCAGAAAGGAGTTGTTGAGCTTGAAATATAGGACACTCCTCAAACACATGATTCATGGCCTGGCAGTAAGTACAACTTGGAGTTGAAAATTGGTTCGGGCTGACTTGATTGACTGGAGTTAGTTTCTTAGTTTTTAAAGCTTCCAGTCTTCTCGCTAGGTTAGCTAACTTACCCTCGTTAGCTATAGATGATTCAATTGAATGGAGATCTCCTTTTGAAGAGATAGAGTTTGGATTTCTAGAGCTTTCACTAGTAGGTTCCCATTGGATGGTCTTTTCAGCTAGATTCTCATATAAATCCCATCCTTCATACTCATCCTTCTGCAAGAATCCCTCTTGGTGTCTTGGTTGAGTAGTCTAAACCGTCATAAAGAATTTGGCATTGTCGCCATTTCTGTATTCCATGATGAGGACATTGGACAAGGAGATCTTTGAAGCGTTCAAGGTATCTCCAAAACGGTTCACTAGGTTCTTACTTGAACTGCATGATGTTTTTCCTAACGAGAGTAGTCTTGTGAATTGGATAGAATTTCTTCAAGAAGACCTTGATAAAACCATCTCAGGATGTGATAGAACTGACCGCTAAGCTGTATAGCCATTTTTTGGCTAAGTTCTTAAGAGCGAAAGGGACAAATCTCAACCTAATAGCATCATCTGCAAGGTGTGAGATTTTTATCATTAAGCATACTTATTCAAATTCTCTTATGAAGAAATAACCATCTTCGGACTCTAAGCCATGAAACTTAGGGATTATGTTGATGAATTGTCGCTTAAGCTCAAAGTTGTGTTCACCAACCGATGGAAGTTGGATGCAGGATGGAAGTGAGGTTCTAATGGGATAGAACCTATCCAGTAAAGATGTCGGTTGAGACATAGCCGAATCTAGTCTTGGTTTGAACTTGGGTGGTGATGTGCTTCTAGTTAACCTAGATAAATTAGGGTCTCTTGACCACACTTGCATACACAAACACAATAACAAACAAGTTCACCAATAGTCAACAAAAGTAAACGACCAAGCCTAGTCTAAGGTAACCTTGACCTAGACAACTCCTAACTGGTTGATTGTCCACAGGAGGTATAATGCAGACTTTGACCACAAGCTAATTAGTCAGGTCAGGGTAAGATTGGTGGGAGGTATCCGTGCAAAAGCAACGGGGCTAATTAAGCCAAACCACCAGCCTTCGGGGTTTCACCCCTCAATCCCTTTCCTACACACTACTTTGGCAGGAGTCAAATTCTAACACCTTCCCCCTTAGGATAATCTCCTAGTGAGTTTGAGATGTCCTTAAGGCCAGCGTCTATCAGATTTTACTTAGGCTTAAGTTGAGCGTGCTTGGAGATGGTTTGTGGGTTAAGAAAGGATAATGACTTCCCCACCTTATCTTGATTTAGGTTTTGCCCTTAGAATTAATTGTGTAAAGTGTGCAAGATATAGAAAAGTAGCATTCAAAAGCAAATATCACCAAAGAATATTTCTTAAACTATATGCTATGCATACGTACCTTGTCTCTAGCTATATTCAACAGTAATTGTAAAATAAACGTAATTAGACAAATGCTTAGAATACAAGTTTAAACTTTTTTAAGCAATTGACAATCACTCAAATTATTATTGGATTAAAATAGGGATTGTGAATAGCAGATATAGCAAGAATATAACACATAAAAACTTAATTTTTTTCAAGCAATATGTCCTACAAAAAAGAGTTTTAGTAGTCCAACAAAAATTCCAAACTTGCGCTGCAGTTTTTTGAAATTCTGTTTCCTACTTTTGAGATAGGGGCACAGAATAGCAAGTCTTCTCCTGCAAAGCTTGAATGCTAGATCTGAATCTTGATGTCTCTGAAACAAGACACCAAACTGTTAAAAAACAATTACACCATTCCCTCCCCGACAATGGCACTAAAAATTAATTATAAAATGAAAGAGCAGGGATTTACCGTGTAGTTTTGGGCTAACGGGTCGTGTCCACGAGGAGGAATGCGATGAAAGCTTTTCGGTGTTTTATTTTGAAAGCTAAGAATGGTGCTAGTTTTTTAGTTGAAAAGATAATGGAAAGAAGGGAAATGATTAAAAGAAAACTGCAAATTTGGAGAAGGCTTTGAAAAAGGTGATTTTAAAAACTTTAAAAAGTGATTTGTTATTTTTAATATAATAAGAAGAAAATCTGGGCTCACTATTTTATTTATTTATCTACTTATGTCAAGAACATTTTTAGTGCATCGCTTTTATCATAGGCAAAAAACTTAATTTCTTTTAGTGTTCAAGTAAAACAAATGAGATGATTTTGAATAAAACCTTGAGGTCTTTCTTAACACAACATTAAAAATAGAATGTTAAACCATCAAGCGCGAAGAAGTAAGTATGGAATAAAAACGAGTTAACAATAGTTGTGCTTTGAAAATTCAAGTTTTAAAAGAAGAGCATCATCATGAGCTTTCAAGAATAAAATTTAACTTTAAGTATTATGATTCAAGAGAGTTCTTCCATAAAATTCAACCGAGAGAGAGGAGGTAGAAAACATCAATTAGTGAGCCCAGAAAACGATTTAGTTACTCATTATGAAATGAAAACAAACAAGAGATTGATAATTAAACACAAACATACCGAATTCGAGTTGAGTTGGAATGGCAAGTAGAAGCTCCTTTGATTGTCACTTCAAAGATGAATTACACACTCAATTCCACTCTTCTCTCTTTTCTGGTCTAAACTAAAAATAGAATAAAGAGGAGATACAACTTCTCCAAGCTATTTAACAATGTTTCTAAACCCTAAAAATGAAAATAAATTTAATCCTAGTCCTCCTCATTTTTCAGTACAAAACCCTGCTTTTTATAGGCAAAAACCCAGAGGGAAGGGAGTGAGGAGAAAAGGAGAGCAACTCCACCAACAAGCCGCGGAATCGCGGCTTTGGCCGCGGATCCGCAGCCAGGATTTGGCCAAGTGGCCACATCCTGGTGGAGCGATGATTGGCGTGGATATAGGCTCCCTTTTGTCTTGCTGGATTTACTGTTGCAGCTCCCGAATTTAACAAAACGATCTTTGATTTGTTGGCTTCAACCGCTTGATTTGAGAAGATTCATTTCAACCAGTTTTCAACCTCTATAATTTGCCCAGATCTACCCTGATTCCCTGATTTTGAATTTATTCTGAATTAAATGGGCTTTTGGGCTCGTTTCTTTGGCCTATCCTTTAGCAATGGGCCTGCATTTTATGAAGAAAAATAGTAATTATTAATATGATTTATTTAGATAACAAGCATGGAAATGTGACAATATATATGCAATATATGTGACCGATCATATAGTCGATGCTTTTCCTTGTTCATCATCTCTGTGTCTAGGGCAACACGTAGAGATGTAGGGGCTGTTTGTTTCCCTGCAAAAGGCCACAAAATCGTAAGTCGTAAAACCTCTTTTCCATTTTTCGTTGTTTGTTCCACTGCAAAACAACTTGCAAAATATAACTCTCATTTCCCACTTGCAGTTGCTACAGTTAAATTTGTGGTCATGTAAATCTCACTTTTACACTCACATTTTCCCACTTGCAATTGCTACAGTTAATTTTGTGGTCATGTAAATTCCACTGGTAGTACACTTGCAGTCCCAAAGCAGTTACTTGATAATCAATATATGATTGAATATTATTAAATATTTAATATATTTAATATTTTTATTAGTGTTTAATTTCTTATCTAATTATTTTATATTTGTATTTTTAGTTTTTTATTATTTTTAATATGTTTTAATATTTAATATTTAATTATTTTAATTTAATATTTTTATTTAATATTGTTATTTAATACTTTATTATTTTATTAATATTTACACCAATTTCCTTAATATTTTATTTAGATTTAATATTTTATTAATATAACAATAATATGCTTTAATATAAAATTAGTATATATTTAATTTATTTATTTCTTAATATATAAATAATTACTTTATTAATATTATAATATACTTAAAATTATATTAATATTTTATTATGTTAATATTGTAATAATTTATTATAATAATATCATAATAATTTTTTATTATTAAATTTATAATTCTATTTTACTTTGTTTATTTTATATTTATAATCTTACAATATTATTATAATAAAATTTAATATTATAATAATCTTAAGTATTTTATAATATTATAACTATATTTTATTATTTTTCCTAAGATTTTTTTAATATTTATGTTTTATTAGTATCCTTAAAATTTTATTAATGTTCTTTATATTTTCTTAAAATTTTATAATTATTTATTTAGTTAATATTTTAGTAATATTTTACTAATCTTACTAATATTTTATTAATATTATTGTTATAATTAAAATATTAAAATTATTAATATTTTATCTCAAATTTATTAGTATAATTTAATTTTTAATAGTATATTTAATTTAATAGTATTTATAATATTTAAATCACTGCTACAGTTAATTTTGTGGCCAACTTTTCCACTTACACTTTTAAGTTACAAACCAAACATCGTAAAACACATATACTTTCTCATTCATACTTTACTTTACCAGCCAGACACCGTAAAACACAATATACTTTTCCATTTACAATTTCACTTTACCAACCAAACACTGTAAAATACAATATATTTACTCTGCTATAGTTCACTTTTTCCATTCTCATTTTACGACTTACGACTTGCGACGTTTCGCGGCGAAACAAACATGCCCGTAATCTGAATCTCCAATGAAAGTACAGTTTCACATTATTACGCTAAGAAAAATGGTGTAGTGTGTCAGGGTTTTCACTGTTATGTGGTAGGCCCATAGACATTCACCTAATTTCTAGTACCAGTCGCGTTGACTTTTTGAGATGAACTTCTTGAGAAGTTTCCCAATCATCTTGTTAAAGCTTCTGCAAGACCGTTGATAGCTGGATAGTATGTTGTTGAAGCTACACTTTTGAATTTATTGCAGAATCACTAAAACGCTTGACTGACGAACTGGGGCCCATTATCGTGGATGATTCATTAAGGCACGCCAAAGTGGTATATTAGTGATGCTTGATGAATTTGATCACATGGATGCTTTTACTTCCTTCAGGGGGATGGCTTCCGCTCATTTGGAGAAGTAATCGATTGTAGCCAAGATGAACTGATGCCCTTTGGATGTTGGAGAGCTGATGGATCTAATGATGTCCATTCACCACATCTCAAATGGCCACAAAGAAGATGTTGGGTGAAGATGGCCTATGCTTGATAGATGAAGTCATCATGAATCTGATAGGCATAACATTACTTGGCGTAGGCCATGGCATCAGAAATCATCTTCGGCCAATAATAGCCAAGCATCCAGAGTCAGTCCTTAAGTTTGGGTCCAGGTTGGTGAGCTCCGCACATATCGTCATGAGCTTCCCTGAGCGCTTCCTGTGCATCTTTGTGAAAAAGACAGCGGAGAAGGATTCCATCATGTGATTGGCGATATAATATTCACGTGATTTCATTATAGTAGAATCGATGAGCTTTTCTTCTGACGGCAGCTACCTCCTTAGTGTTATCAAGTTATACGCTATATAAGACATAGTCAATGAATGAGAATTGCCGATCCTTGAGTTCTAGAATTGTTCAAGTCTCAAAAACCTCATTGACTTGAAGCTCTTCTTCTGGAGTCTGACTGTTTTCAAGAGCGAATTTTGGGCAGTACAAGTGACGGCTATGTACGAGTACGTTTTTGTCGCTCCGATTGGAGGAATCAATGAAGCGACGAGGGATGCTAATGCATTGATGGAACACATTTATTGCATTATTCTTTATTATATTTTCACATTTATCATATAATAAATCTGCTAAATTACTTGTCTTAAATATCTACTTTGCAGAAGATAATCATGGGGAGAAATAGAATAAAATCAAATAAATATCAGTTAACTTCAGATTTAACTAAATCTATTTGGTTAGAGAGGATGATTCCAAATCTAGTTGGTTAAATTCAGTTTTTGCTGAATCAAATGGTTAAACCTAAAGATCAACGAGGATTATGTCAAATAAAAAATACAAATTCAAAAGGATAAGTGGATAGAGAGAAGATCAACGGATGAGATGAAATAATTTTGACTCAGATTCTGACTGAATACATTTTAGTATTTGAATCATAACTTTCGCTATTGAATTTCAAATCTGATGATTCAAGATGATCCAGAAAGAAGGCTTAAAAGAATACAACTCTTAAGTTGATCACTATTTTTAATTCTGTTATTTGATACGCTAATAAGCTACAGATCAGAACTAAATATCCACATCAAATCAAATTTGGAGATAAGGGGATGATTCAAATCAGAAATAGTCAGCTCCCCTTATCTTTTTACTCATTTCCTTATCCGTTTCTATCCTATAAATACCCCACACATCAGATACAGGAGGAATGACGAAGCAGAGAATAGAATTTAGGATAATTTGTAGTTTGTAACTTAGGTTTTTTATTTTCTTTCATGTAATTTTATTTTCTTTATGTAACTGAGAGGAGGGGATACTTTTATGGAAGAATGAGAGCAAGCTTGTACTGAAAGTGACACCGGTATAAGTGATCTTTTCTTCCATTGTTATTTGAATCGAATCGAGATTTCTTTTTCTTCTTAACTCTTGTTTCGTTTACTTCCCTCTTCTGTGTTTATGGATCCAAATGAAACCGATAGTCTCGAAGTTGCCTTACCCTTGCAAGTGTCGTTGATGACTTATGATGATCGATATCCATTTCTATGGTAGTGTAACTTGCCCTTCAATTCATAGTGTAATACAGGAATGGCCAAGATCCTATTTGTCATAATTCGCTCGCCTTCAAGTAAAGGTACATCGTCGATACGGGTCAAAGATAAGCAAGCGCCGAAGAGGTAAGTAACTTTTTTAGTTTTTAGTTTTCTTTTCTTTTAATTTTAGTATAAATTGCCAACATCACAATCTTCCAAATTTCTTTCAATCTTTTTCAATTTCTTTGTACATATCTACTTTCAATTTCTCTACATGTAAATACTAAAACATGATATTTAAATAACTTTGAAGCATATTGTATATGGATAGAATCCAATATACATGAAAAATATTATATCTATATTTTAACTTGAAATCTAATATTGGTTAAACTAAAAACTAAAAACCAATAAACTTAAAACAAGTGTGTGTATTGTGAACTTGAGCATATCAACATTATCTAATCTTTATAATGATCTAAACATAATCTTAAATAAACAAACTGATGTCTTTTTGTAGAATCCATCTCCAAGTCGACTCGATCCAAACATGATTCACCGAGCTTGACTCCATCGAGTACTAAATATGAACTTGATGCTCAAGATTTTGAATCACCATGTGAATGCTCCAAAAATACCTTTGTTGAAGCTAATCACCAACTAATATCTTGATCAAATATCTAAAACTAAATATCACAAGATTATTAGTAAACTATAACTATATGAGTTAATCATCATCAAAACTACAATGAAGGGCCTCTGGGCCAACAATCTCCCCCTTTTTGATGATGACAAATCTCATGGAGTTATATATGCATGGATTAAAGTTAAGCTTTATAGAAGCTCTCCCTTAACTCATGCACAGTAATAAACAATAAAGATATGTCATAAATGCTCGAAAATAGATATGCAAAACATGATATTCGATACCAATGAAATAAACATGCTATTGATACCAAATTTAAAATAAAAAAAGTTCTTAAAAAACATGTTGCTCTAGATACCAACAAAAGCTCTTGATACCAATGGTAAAAAATAACAAATTTAAACAAACATGCATATAAACATGCATATAAACTCCAAACATATCTCTCTCCCTTTTTGTCAATTCATCAACAAAGGGGTAATCAAAACTCAAAACAAGCAATAAAGGGCATAAATAATATTTTTCTCCCTTTTTGCATAAAACAAACAATGTGATACCAGTTGAAAAAAATATATTAATTGATGATAAGGGTACACATTGAAACATGATACCAATTGATGATACCAATGGAAACAAAACATTTTTGAGATACAAAATGAAAGTACCAATTGACAAACTTAAAAAAATACACTAAGATACCAATTGAAAATATCTTGATACCAATTAAACAAAAATGTCTTCTAAATCTTTGATATCAATAAAAATGAAATATGTGTGTTTTTTTATACCGATTGAAATATATAAATCATAAATCTTGATATAAATTGAAATTATTAATACCAATTGTAAGTATTGAAAGTATTGATACCAATTTAAGATATTTTATACTTTTGATACCAATTTAAAAATAAAAACCAAATTTATTTCAAAAAAAGGATACCAATTTAAAATGAAATATGATACCAATTGAAAATATTATTCATTAGGAGCGTATGATACCAAATTAAAAAAATCAATATTTTTCAATCATTTTTCAACATAAATCGTGGGAGTAAGATGCCAATTGTAAACAAAATCAATTGAAAGGTAAAATATGAATTTTCTCCCCTTTATGAAATACTAATGAAAACGATACATAAGCTTGTATAAGATACCAATTTAAAAATACTTATCATTAAGAATAAAATCAAGTTTAGCATAACATGGTTTGTGCATAAGATATAAAAATATAATAAGCACAATCAAAACACATATATATGTATGAAAGAGTAAATACCAATCGAAATTGATACTATTTGAAGTTGAAGCATACATATATAAAAGCAAATATGAGTATACAAGATAGATATCAATTATGATACCAATTGAAAACACAATAAGGATCAAGTATATAACTCATACTCCCTACCACCCAATTTCATGCAAATGTTTAAATAGATTTTCAATATGAGCATACAAGGCATGGTCGCCCAACCAACCGCACATTAGATGGGTAGGATTTTTCAAAAATAAGTTTGAAAGTAATTTTAGTATAATTGAAAACTCTACCATATGAAGAATAGTGCAACTAGTTTTATGATAATCTTGAAAACTAGTACGAAATCCTTCAAGTAAGGAATAAAGCAATAATATATTTCATAAAATATGAGAATCACATAATCAATAATCAAAGTCTATATAGCACAATAATACTCATGAAAATAAAGTCATGAGAAAACAACAAATATAGAGTGTAAAAAGTTATGTAATCAACAAAAGTCATGGAATAAGGCCTTTAAGCTCAGTATGAAATTCCTTTATAAATATAAAAAATGAAAATTTAATTTTCATTAAATAATATTAACTCCAAGATATGTATGTTTTGTCTAAACTAGAAGTATGCATACATATCCAAACACAATTGAGTCTATAAAGAGATTTTACATGAAAGACAAATGACTCAAGGTTATACATGTATATCTTAAAGTTTTGACAAAATAGGCATATACATGAGTTAAACACATATTAATGAAAACATGTACAAAATAGGGAATACAAGTCAAAATGTATGAATCATCAAAACTAGGCCATACTATTACATCTAATGGGTATAAATGAGCAATTTAGCACAAACACATAATAATCTATTTGTGGCTTACTAGTTGTACAAGCATATGCATAAGTTTTAATGAACAATTACATCTAATCATATAATCAAAACATAAAGTGCAAAATGAAAACATAAACCAATATGATTAGTATGTACATGCACATGATTTAGAATTATGATATACATAATAGTTAAAACTATAGTGAGAACACAGAAGAAATAATCCATAAAAACATGGGTGTATCTCAAATACTATACATGTATGTCACAAATCTAGTTAACATGGCATTTAACATAATAATCATAAAAAATGACATACTAAAAATTAATCATGAACGCATGTAAACCTCAATAGGAGTATAGAGATTGTTACCAAAACCATAAGGGCACATCTCTAGGTCTTCAAACCAAGGTGGTCCTCCCACCAAACTCCCCTTAAAAGTGATGCATCCAAAATAGTCACCATTAAGCTCGGAACGTATTCACCTCAAGGCACCCTCACTCTCACGTCAAGTGAGAGCCCATACCTATACCAAATAAAATAGGAGCGGTCTTTGGTACCCAAATTCTATTGAGTCCATGGGGGTTAGCTCCTTTCCTAACCCAAACAAATTTATTTGCTAAATTTACATCATATACTCTATCATAACAAAACTTAGTAAGGTGGCCCTAATGTATACATGTGTACACATGAGCATACAAAGTGTTATGAGCGTGAACGCGAGAGCATGTGTATGCCGTAGTTTGTGTGCATGCATAGGAGGAACTTGTTTCTTGTGAAACATGGATTCCAAACGTGTGCTGTTCATGGCACATTGGCTCAAAGTGGAGCCCAAACAATTAATACTCTTCTTAAAATATTTATATTATTTTCAATAATAGTAGAAGAGGTGCATGCAGTAGATACACTAGGTGGTGAAGCATGGCAAACATGTGTGTCAATATCATTTTTCAAAGAAGTGTTTTTCTTAGAAACCAAATCCAATTCTTTTGATACAGAAATAATTTTGTTTTTCAAAGATTCATTTTCTTTTACAAAAAATCAAGTTTTGAAGATAAAGTCTCATTTTTTTTAAAATATTTTCACAATCATTTTTGGTTTCAAAATTTCATTTTCTTTTAGGGCAAGGTTAAGTTGGGATTTAAGTGAGTCACGTTAACTTGAAATCTCATCCCTCTCTTGCAAAATCAAATCAAGTTTAGAAAACAAATTTTTATTTTCTTCTTTTAATCCAAAGCTTTTCTTTTTCAAAAGATTATATTTTTTTAGTAATTTTTCACAAACAATTGATAGTTCTTCATTTAAAGCATCGGCATCAATATGATTATTGCCGGAGAACTAGCACAATCATCTAGTTGAGTTTCCAAATTTACCTCAAGGGAGTTATTTCCTTAGACTATATAGCAATGTTATTCGGATTCATCCTCACTAGATTCCGTCTCCACATAATTCGTCTTTTGGAGCGCATGAGAGATCAACGTGTTCCACACTGCAAAGGCGGAATCACAATGAGAAACTAAACACAAATATTCTTTGTTAAGCGTGCTTCTAAGTACCATTAGGGCTTATGCATTGGCCTCTATATGCTTGCTATTACCAAGATAGGATTTCTTGGTAGCGGTAAGGAAAACATGCAAGCCTAGGGTTTTTAGATACATACTCATCCTAAATTTTCACATGTCAATGTTAGAAACATCAAACATAGGAGGGGTCAAGTAATCTATGAGAGTGTGTAAACAAGTATGTGCAAATGCAAATCTTGATTAGTAACCAAGATCACACTCCTAGGTGGTTAAACCTAATCAAGAGCATAGGCTCTGATACCAATTGAAAGTACACCTAGAGGGGGGTGAATAGGTGTACGGCTAATCTAGTGACAAATAATGTGGAATTAAAAACTAAATGCAAGACACTTAGTGTAACCAAAGAGTGTAGCCGAATTCTCGGTGAAGGGCTCTGGACTATCTCCTCTAAATTTCCTTAAATAAGAGTTGAGGTGCTATGTAAAGCTCTCTTGGTTGAACACAAATATGGCACACAATCAAGCCCAAGCATATATATGATATGACAATAAGATGCAATGCACATGTAAGAAAGAGAGAGTTAGAGAAAGTGGATCAAATGCAAACACAAAGATATGTTTGAGGTTCGAGCATACAACTCTACGTCCCTGCCTTTACACAGAAGGATTTTCACTAACTCGTCCACACAGGACTTCCCACACAGGGAACCTCCACTGAGGATTTGGGTAAATACAAACCGAGAGTACACAACTCCTCTCTCTAACAAATACAACCTCTCATTGGAGGCAAGGCACAAATAAATCTCCTCTACACTTAGAGGGATAGGCACTTAGCCAAACAAATATCAACCTCACACTTGAGGCATAAGGCACAAAGCCAAACAACTATCACCTCACACTTGAGGGATTTCAACTCAATCACCTCTCATTAGAGGGATGCAAACACCACTTTCACAATCACCTCTCACTAGAAGGATATCAATACAATCACCTCTCACTAGAGGGATATCATAAAGTATGGAAGGTTTACAACACTTGTAGTCTCTCTCAACCACAAACCAATTCTTTCTCACAAAATAATGATCCTATAGATAGGATAGATAGATAAGCTCAAGTGTGAGAAAATAAAGGGTTTGGAAATCAAAATCACAAAGAAAAACTCTAGGGAAAAACTCTAGATAGAAATGTAAATGAAGATCAAATCAATTCCCAAAGACTTTTCTTTTCTTTGATTTTTCAAACCCTTTAAAACAAAATAATGATCGAATCTTTAAGCCCAAAACTCTTTTAAAAACTTGCTATAAAACACTTGCAAAGATTGAAATTTTTGCTCTCTAAAACTTATCAAAACAGCCAAAGAAATGGTATATTTATAGCCCCATAAAATTTCTGCCCGTTGGCAGCAGGAAAGGGCAGTTTTGCCCTTCCAGTCGACCGCCCGGTCGACCAGCATAACGGTCAGATTTTTTATCGTTATGCCTCCGGTCGACCGCCCGGTCGACGGGGATAGGATACAGAGAGCAACAGCTCTCCGCCAGTCGACCGGTCTGGTCGACCGGAGCCGTTTCCAGAAAGTAGAGCTCTCTAGACGGTTAACCACCCGGTCGACCGGCCCACCAGCCCTGGCTGCGTGCACGTCGATCGACCGACTTCTGCCTCGGTCGACCGGCCCGGTCAACTGGCAGACAGCCAGTACAGTCAATTATAGGGATTAAAAACTAGGGTTTTTTACTTTAATTAAATCCCAAAAAATCTCATAAATTCCACAAAAATCAGTTCTTATCAAATCTTTGAAATACAAATATGTGTGACAAATTCAACACATATTATAAACTATTTGAACCATTTTTGTGTTCTTGAAAATTTACTTTAGACCAAAATCCGTATTTTTCAAAACTTGGATTTTTGAAATGGAAATCCGTTTTTCCAAAACACATGTAAATACAAAAACATGATATTTAAACAACTTTGAAACATATTGTATATGGATAGAATCCAATATACATGAAAGATATTATATCTATGTTTTTGACATGAAATCTAATATTGCTTAAACCGAAAACCAAAAACCAATAAACTTAAAATAAGTGAGTGTGTATTGTGAACTTGAGCATATCAACACTATCTAATCTTTACAATGATCTAAACATAATCTTAAATAAACAAACCAATGTCTTCTCGTAGAACTCCATCTCCAAATTGACTCGATCCAAACGTGATCCACCAAGCTTGATCCATCCGAGTACTAGATATGAACTTGATGCTCGAGCTCTTGAATCACCATGTGAACGCTCCAAAAACACCTTTGTTGAAGCTAATCACCTACTAATATCTTGATCAAATATCTGAAACTAAATATCATAAGATTATTAGTAAACTATAACTACATGAGTTAATCATCATCAAAACTACAGTGAAGGGCCTCTGGGCCAACAGGAAGTTGATTTGAATTTGACTCTTGCAAAGTTGGTGTCTAAGGTTGGGGATTGAGGGACGAAACCCCGAAGGTATTAGTTTGGTATAATTAGGCCCGATGTTTTAAGCATGGATACCTCCCACCAACTTGCCCCTACCTGGCTGATTAACTTGTGGTCAGATTCGGCAATATACCCCCCTGTGGACAGTCTAACCAGTTAGGAGTCATCTAGGTCTAAGGTTTACCCTAACTTGGGTTAGATTTTTTCTTTTTATTTGTTTATTTTTCTTTATTTGCGTTTGACCTCTCCTGTGTGATATAACTTATAACAGTAATTTTTCTAATTTTAATGATAATCCAGATTACACTCCTACCTTTTTTCGGATATTACCAACCCGGCATATCATAATTTTAACCAACCTAGTGTGCTGGATTGGTCTTATCCGAATCAATATAACCCATGCCCCTAATCTTTGAGCATAATTTTTAAAATATTTTCAACTATTCACAGAGTCAATGGGGATTCACCTCCCCGAGTCCAATTTTCAACCAACTTGTCCTCCATATCCACCTTGTCCACAATATTTTCAAGATTCATACTCAGTTCTACTAATTCAAAATAGAAAACCATCAATCTTGGAAATGAGTATGCGTGAGTCCAAGCAACAATTATAAAATCTGATGGACTCACAATTTCACCACAAATTTTAAATAAAACTTCATCTTTTCAAGTCCAATCGCAGAAAAAAAATAATGAACCAATCGACTATAAAAAGTTGCTTGAAGTCATGACTCAAGCTCAAATCGCTCGTAATTATGACATAGATATAATGGTACAAACTCTTCGTTCTCACCATTTGACTATTTCTGATGTCGCTAACCATTCTGTTAGAGCCGAAGAATCATGTTGTTTTGGAAAACAAGATTCTATTTCAGCACACCCATTTGAACTTGCCCAAACTCCAAATTTTGAAAACCACATTGACATTTTGACAAGTTATCCCTTTCCTGAAATTGAACTTAAGAATAAATATGATCCTGAACCTCAACTTGGTGATTCAATTCTACTTTCTGATTCAATAATGACTCCGGTATCTTCACCTGATTTCAATCTTTTTCTCGAGTTAATATTAGATCCTGTGCCAATTCATCATGAAATTGAATCGCCAATCTTTTATGATCATCATATTGAACTTGACCAATTTCATACTTTTAAAAGTCCCATTGACAAATTGACAAGTTCTCATTTTTATGAAATTGAACTCAATGAGAAATGTGACCTAGATTCTCAAATTTGTGATCCAGTTCAAATTCCTAAATCAATATTGACTCCTATTTTGTTACCCAACTTGAGTAATATTTTAGAGTCAGTTTTGATTCCCACACCAATCATTCTTTAACTTGAATCACCAATATTAAGTCACATTCTGTTATTGGGAAATGAATGTGGACTAGAGTTTCAACTTCTTAATTTAGACCCACTTCCTGAACCAATCTCGACTCCTAAACCTTTATTTGATTTAAGTCACTTTCCTAAGTCGATATTGCTTCCCGTACTTCCTAAGTCCAAGTCAATCATTTCATCTTTTCACACTTCATTGTGGGACAAGGGTGTTGATAAAATTGACTCCGAAATTATTTGTGAAATTTGAAAATTAGATGGGGTAAAATTCTTAATAAAATCATTCATATATATATATATATCATTTTAGTGGGTTATATTAGAGAGGTTTCTGGTGGGTTCCTCCGAACTCCACGCAAATTCGATTGGGCCGCATTTTGTGGACCAATCAGACCACCATCGGAACCTCCACCTTAAGGTAATATTTTCCTTTCCTTTCTTCTTTTTCATGCATCTATGCATTAATTCATACATTGAGGACAATGCATGAGATAGGTGTGGGGGAGGGTTCTAACATAACTTAGCGTTTTCTTTTTATTAAAAAAAAAATTAACATTTTCTTTACTTTTAAAAACTTTTTGAAAATAGAAATAATATTTTTACATATTTTTTTGTAAGAAATTAAGTCAATTTTAAGGAATAGGAAAATCAAATTTGGATTTCTTATACTTGGTCAAAATAAGATGATCTATTTGATTTCTAAGGTTGGAAGAAAATTTGTGAAAGTAATTTAGTCTTAATTTTTACCTTGATGAAATATGCATGCTTCATACACTTACACACTTAGGATTCAAAAACAAAGAATCTTATGCCCTATTAAAAAAAGAAAAAGAAAAATATATATATATAATCCTCTGATTAAGCTGGGTATTTGTGCCTCATAAAGCATAAGTATTCACGCCTAAAAGTGGTTCATATAATAAAATCCTTAATTTTGTAGCCTTGTTTGCTCGAGTCCTTAAATCTTTGGGGTGTTTTCTCACCCGGTGCCCTAAGACCATTTAGTTTGAGAGTCACTGATTAAAGGCTCATTACACGGGTAGATTAGAAAGCCTAATAGAACTAAGGAATAATACCACCAAAAATAAAATAGAAAAAATATATATATAAATAAATAAATAAGGCATAAGAGTTAGAGTTAAAGAACCCTTAGTCAAAACTTTACGGTCACGAAGCTGTATAGGACTTAGGGTAAAGTAATAGACTAGATGAGAAGTACAATTTGACTCCTTTGATTGATAACAAATTTTTGAATAGAGACTAAGTTAGGAATGAAAATTTTGATTTTCCTATAACTTATAGATTACTTAAATCTTACAATATTATTTCAAATATTTTTCATTCAAAATGTGTTTTCAAAATACTAATATATCTCTTTCTTTATGGATTTTGTTGGTGCAATCCACTGAGAACCCTAACGAGACAAAACTCGTCCTCTAGGGGGAACTTAGAGGTTTAACGGCTTGTTGCACATGATCAGTGCAATCGGGTGACCCGCGAAAGTGATCTAATAATCTTTGGTTTAGTTTTATTATTTTGCTCGAGGACGAGCAAAAGATAGGCGTGGGGGTGTGATTGCACACATTTATTGCATTATTCTTTTTTACATTTTCACATTTATCATGTAATAAATCTACTAAATTACTTGTCTTAAATATATATTTTGCATAAGATAATCAATAGGGAGAAATAGGATAAAATTAAATAAATATCAGTTAATTCAGATTTAACTAGATCTATTTAGTTAGAGGAGGATGATTCCAAATCCAGTTGGTTAAACACAGTTTTTGGTGAATCAAGTGGTTAAAGTTAAAGATCAACCGAGGATAATATCAAATATAAAGTCCAAATCCAAAGGAATAAGTGGATAGAGAGAAGATCAACGGATGAGATGAAGCAATTTTGACTTAGATTATGACTGGATACATTTTAATATTTGAATCATAATTTTCGCTACCGAATCTCAAATATGATGATTCAAGATGATCCAGAAAGAAGACTTAAACGGATACAACTCTTAAGTTGATCACTATTTCTAATTCTGTCATTTGATAAGTTATATTCAGCAATCAATATGCTAACAAGCTGTAAATCAGAACTGAATATCCACATCAAATCAAGTTTGGAGATAAGAGGATGATTCAAATCAGGAATAGTCAGCTCCCCTTATCTTTAGACTCATTTCCTTATCCATTTCTATCCTATAAATACCCCACACATCAGAGGCAAGAGGAACGACCAAGTAGAGAGTAGAATTTAGGCAAATTTGTAATTTGTAACTTAGGTTTTTTTTATTTTCTTTCATGTAATTTTTATTTTCTTTATGTAACTGAGAGGAGATGATACTTTCATGGAGGAATGAGAGCAAGCTTGTACTAAAGGTGACACCGGTGCAAGTGATCATTTCTTCCATTGTTATTTGAATCGAATCAAGGTTTCTTTTTTTCTTTGCTCTTGTTTTCATTTACTTCCATCTTCTGTATTTGTGGATCCAAATGAAACTGATAGCCTCAAAGTTGTCTTGCCCTTGCAAGTGCTGTTGATGGCTTATGGTGATGGATATTCATTTCTATGGTAGTATAACTTGCCCCTTCAATTTATAGTGTAATACGGGAATGGCCAAGATCCTATTTGTCATACTTTGCTCGCCTTCAAGCAAAGGTACATCGTCGATGCGGGTCAATGGTAAGCAGGCGCCAAAGAGGTAAGTAACTTTTTTAGGTTTTAGTTTTCTTTTCTTTTAATTTTAGGGTAAATTTCCAACACCACAATCTTTCAAATTTCTTTCAATCTTTTTCAATTTCTTTGTACATATCTACTTTTATTTTCTCCACTTTCTCTATCTAACACTTTCTTCCTAACTTAATTTTAACTCTTTTTTATTTTCTTTTTAAGAACTAAAAGAAGATCTTTAATCATTCTTTGTAGCATAAAAGAGAACTTATTAAAAAGCTTCTATCGCTAGTCCCTCCTTGTGGATTACGATCTGCATAGTCACTTGCTATTGTAATAATATTGAGTACTTGCACTCTTTATTCAAAATCTGAAATTTTGTATTTTTTGTGCAGGTAGAACCTCATCATGCATCTGCATGTGTATTCTGTTGACGAGGTACATGATTGATGTAAAAGCTTCTAAACTTCTCCTCCATATTGATGGTTGCATTATGATAGAGCACCAAGTTTTCATGTCGGATTTCATACTCTTCTCAAACCTAGTTTATGATGAGTTTTGAATCTTCATATGCTTAGAGGTGCTTGATGTCAATCTCTTTCGCGAGTTACATTCTAATGAAGAGAGCATTGTTTTCTACAACATTATTGGAACATGGCTTAGTTAATTAAAATTCACGAGGAATCACATAGTTTGGTGGAGGCACAAGTACTACCCCCACTCCTGCTATGATGTTTCCTTTAGGATCCAGTCTTGACGCTCCCTCGAAAAATAATTTCTAGGCTTGTTCTTCAAAAGATATTTGAGTCATGCAAACTTCAGCAATCTCGTCTGGGAGATCTTCGTAAAGTTTGGTTGTTCTTAGATCGGGATATTCAGCCAAGAAATCTGCCACTGCTTGTCCCTTCGTGGCTTTCTGTGGCAAGAATTACATCTCATATTGTGAGAGCAATATAGTACTTTACCAATCGACCATTCAGCGATGAGGGTTTCGTCATTAGAAATCTTAAAGGATTAACTTTTGAGATGACCTGAATGAGCAGACCCACAAGATAGTGTCACATCTTTTGGATGGCAAAGACCAAAGCTAGTCACTCCTTTTTCACTGGGTTGTATCAATATTCAGCCCCGATCATGGTCCTGAAAGTAGTAGACTGCTTGCTCATGTCTCTGATCATTATTTTGGGTTATCAAAGCTCTCAATGAATTATCCATAGCTCTAACATATATCAAAAAGGTTTCTTTGATGCTAGAGCTGTAAGAACAGGCGGATGTGTGAGATATTGCTTGATTTTCTCAAATGCTTTCTGGTAAGTACTATTCCAAACAAATGAGACTTTCTTCTTCATTAGCTTGGTGAAGAGTTGTCAACATCCTGAAGATTTGTTATGACCTTCGGATGTAAGCCAACTATCCTTGTAATCCTCTGAGTTCTTTGAGATTCTTTGGAAGTTGCATCTCCTAGATGGCGCAGATCTTCTCTAGGTTGAGGTGAATTCTTTTGAATATTATGATGAACCCAAGAAATTTGCGACTGGCCACCCCTAAGAAGGACTTGGTGGGGTTCATCTTCAGTTGATGTGCCTCATGAAGTCGAATACTCTCCTCAAATCTGTAAGATGGTCGCCTTTGCTGTGACTCTTCACTGCGATATTATCTATGTAGCATTCTACAGCTTTGCATATATGCTCGTGAAAGATTGTATTCATAGCCCGTTGATATGTTGCCCCTGTACTCTTTAATCCAAAGGGCATCACAGTATAGCAATACCCCCTAATGGTGTTCTGAAAGATGTATGCTTCTCATCTTCAGGATATATTTTGATTTGATTGTATCTTGAGAAACCATTAATAAAGGACATCCTCTCAAACTCACATGTGTTGTCAATCTTGATATCTGTGATTGGAAGAAGGAACTTGTCTTTGGGACAAGTGGCGTTCAGATCACAAAAGTTGATGCAGATCCGAATCTTTCTACTCTTCTTGGGGATGGGAATGATGTTGGCAACCCAGTCAGGGTGTTGTTCTTCCCGGAAGAAACTAGAGTCTATGAGCTTTTTGACTTCTGATTCGATTGCTTTTATGATCTCTAGATGAAACCTTCATTACTATTGCTTGACTGACTTCGCATCCGGGTTGATGTTGAGGTGATGCATGGCTAATTGGGAATCGAGTCTAGGCGTATCCTCATAATTTCAAGCAAAAACATCTATGACTTTCGTATAAGATGTATTAGGTCTTCTTTCTCAAAAGAAGGCAAGTTTTCGCTTATGAGATGGGATTAGGGTTAGCCTCGCTTCCCAAGTTTATTTGGACCACTTTATCCTCTGTGGGTGGCTAACGCTGCTCAAAGCGTATGTTCAAAGAGTGTTCAAGTGTTTAATCCAGGGATCAATATCTGACTGGATCATTTCTTCATTTTTCAT
This sequence comes from Agave tequilana, assembly GCA_038442645.1. NCBI lineage: Eukaryota > Viridiplantae > Streptophyta > Magnoliopsida > Asparagales > Asparagaceae > Agave > Agave tequilana. The sequence goes on from JAVJIF010027154.1 coordinate 26,004, forward strand.
CTTCCAGATGGCTAGTTGAGATCATGTTTAGTGAAAGACTTCTGAAGATAGCGCTGACTCTGGCATCGGACTCCCACGATGATGTGCCTGACGAGTGGTCATGATACAAAGATTCTTCCGACTCGAAGTCTAATGGGATTGGAGTTGACACATAACCTAACCCCCTTCGAGTCTTGTCATAGTAGTCATGGGCTTTCTCTTTCGGTACGAAAGATCAAAGTAGTGTTCATTTTTCTTTACCAAAATTTAAGCCAAACCTCTTGGTAAGGTCGTATCCCATCTTCTTCATCATATGGTGTGAATTTCACTTGTAATGAGAGATTATGGGGACTGAAAATTATCCTCTGAACTCTTGCAAGTCATTGGCTTAGACTCGAATCTTCTGAATAGAATTAGCTTCTGATCCTTGTGCTTGGTCGGCACTTCAAAGGAGGCTTCTTGTATGTTATTGGTCTTTTCATAAACCATAAGGGATGACATTATTGGTACGGGCAATGATGTCAAAGCATCAATTGCAGACAGAGGATCACTATTTATGTCAGCATTAGTATCTGACGGTACATAATCAAAAGCTAATGCAGAAATGTAAGCCAAATCTAAATTCTCATTGATAAACCACTCACCTTCAATATTAGCAGAGATATTGAAATTGAGCTTATCAATGCTCATTACAAGTGGGTTCTTCTCTAGAAGCATTCTTCTTCTGACTCTGGTTCAATGTCAACTTCATTACCAGAGTCGGGGTTTTCTGGATGGGGATCCTCATCAGTCTTAAGAGAATCTTGGTAAAGGAGGGAGTCAGTGAAGTAATTCTCTGCCTCTTTAAACAGATGCTTCTCAGTGATCAATATTCTCACTTTACCACCTTCGTCAGTGTATTTCATGACCTGATGAAGAGTGGATGGGACGATGAAGTTGCGATGAATCCATGGTCGTCCCAACAGCGAATTGTATGAGGTGTCACGTCAATGATGTAGCATGTCACCTCAGATCTCAGATTCCCAATTTGACATCTGAGTTTGATTTTTCCCATCGGGCATGTACCATAGGCATTGAAGCATAGATGATAGTTTGGGTGGTGCTCAGACGATGAGTGGGAATACCTAAATGTTGCATCACTCTACGGGGTATAATGCTCAATACAAATCCTGGATCAACCTGAATGCGGTTTACTTCAGATGATCTGATATACCTTATGTAATACAGGGGTCTGTCATGCCTCCTTTTAAACTGCATATCATCCAGACTGAACGTAATGCAGGGGAAATGTTTGAAAGTTCAGAGATAGTGTCCGTCATCTTCCTCTTCACGTTCAGCTAAAATCTGGGCTATGAAAGCCTCTGAATCGGCTAGTGCTTTTCTAGAGCTTCTCTCATTGACTTAGAGAGTCTAAAGAGCTTATAGAAAGTGATTTTGGCTGGGATGTTGGCTAGCTAACCAAGATATTAAAGCGAAAAGACGTTGATGACTCTTCCGCTTTGTCTTTTTTAAGAGCTTTAGTGTATCGAAGCTTTTTATGCTTCTCCATGGGTTATTTCATGGATTGCTTGGTTGTTTCTTTGGCTGGCTTGGTTGTTTCTTCTGGAGTGCCAACCATATAGGCAGAAGACTACTCCATATAAGAGTTGGATGACTGGGATTCTATGATAGCGGAGTGCTCATCACTTGCTTCAATTTTCCGGGTCAGGACATTATAGTCCACTGGGGTCATTGCTCCGATCCGGATGTGAGTGTGTTGGTAGATCCTTCAAGTTCGATCAATATTTCTTTCAAGCCTGAGGAACGTTCAACATCAGACTCTTCAAAACTGAGAGCCAGTTGCTTTTCTTTGACTTACTTAATGTAATGCTTAGACTCATCATATTGAAAGTCACCTTAAGGTACTCCACGTCAAAAAATGATTTTTTTCTTACGAAAGTGACACCTCTTGGCTGAGTTAGAGGTTGGAGTAGCTGACAGCCATTTGAAAATAGATAGTTTGCTCGTATTGGAGCTACAATAACACTCAGAGAGTACCACCGTGGTGAGCCGCTCACAGCAGTATTGGAGAGTGAGCTGATAAACACTCCTCTTTTGAGTCAAGTAGTCCCTTAGATTCGTTGCAGGGGTATCTGAAAAACTAGTCTCAAATTCATGGGGATGAGGGCTTTTCAGTTCGGTATTTAACTTGGCCACTTGGGGTTGGACGCTGACCTCGCATTTTTGAAGAGAAACACGGAGGTCGCATTCTGGTACAGCCACATGCTGAATGCGGGTCTTGCATTTCTAAAGTGAAACACGGACCTCACGTTTTGGAACAGCTTCATGTTGAAAACGAATCTCGCATTTTGAAGTTGAGATGTAGGGCTGATTCTTTAGCGACTGACGCATTTGAATGCCAGTGTCACATTTTGAAGTAAGAATGCCAGCATCACGTTTGATACAGACAGGGTTGTCTTCAGTTTCTGCTTATTGTCTGCGAGCGCAACATCTTCATCGGGGATCAGTGATGCGCTTGGCTCGAAAGAGTTGTTGAGACCCCTGTAGACTAAGCATTCTCAACATCAAAGCACATCATGAGACTCACATCATGGTTGCTTAGTTGAGCCTTGCAAGAGGCTTGACGGCGAGATTAATCTCTGCTGTGAAGTTGGCCTTGAGCCTTAACATCAGTCATGCAGGTCTCCTGAGAGACTTCACTCTAAATCACGTTGGCTCCAGAGGAGGTTGCACAAACCTTTAGAGAGTTCAAACTATTTGTTTTGTTGAAAAGCGCATGGTTAACTTTCGAAGAAGTTTTTCTTTGAGAGGCCTTCAACGAGGCTAGAGAGCGAGTCTTTGCAGAGACTTTGCGGTACTGTCGCATAGTCTTGGGGCTGATGGAGCCCGAGGAGAGAAGTTGTTCGAACTTCTCTTGGTCGACCTCAACGAAAAGTGATTGATCATTAATCCGAAAAGCTTAAGATCGGCTTGCACTACAGCCTTCTCATCAGTAGAGAAAATATTTCCCAACAGAGTCGCCATCTTCTGTTGGACCGTAAAAATTTTGAAGTAAAGTTTCTTTGAGTAGATGAAAAATTACAACAGATTTAGTCCGATTACAGAAGAGGGGAGAGTTTTAAGTGGATCTCCCCTTAATTTTGTGTCGGGTTTTTCGTATAGCAGTGAAGAGTGAATCTTGTTCTCTGTTGACGAGAAGAACAAAAACTTGATCTTTGTATCTTCTTCTTGCTTTCATTTAAAGCACACTAATAAAATATGAAACTTTAATCAGTAGCTAACAGTCTCTAAGAGATTAAAATTCTACTTGAACTCAGCAAGTGTTAAAATTTTCTCTTCTCTCTTCTCAGATTGAAGTCTTGAAGCTTTTAAAAGCCAAGAGTTTTATCAAGCCATGAGTAAAATCCAAATGCTCAATGCCCAAAAAGCTCAACCCCTTCCTTTAATTATTCATATCTATTTATAGGGATTTTTGGAGTGTAACTAACCTCTTAAATCCCTCCATAATAGGGAATCCTCAATAATAGGGATTCCTTCCCCATTATGTGGAGAAAATGTGGGAGTTAATTGACCCAATTGCCAATTACAGCAGACGCGGGTCTCGCGCTTGACGCGGACCTCACAGTTGCACTAAATATTGACCTCATAGGCTCGCATTTGTGCTGGAACGTGGAGCTGTCCAGGCTTACATTTGAAGCTAAAACATGTGTAAGTACACCTAGTGAGGGGGTGAATAGGTGTATGGCTAATCTAATGAACAAAATACGAAAATTAAAACTAAAATGGCAACACACTTAATGTAACCAACGAGTGTAGCCGAATTTCCGGTGAAGGGCTCTGGACTAACTCCTCTTGATTCCTCTGAATAAGAGTTGAGGTGCTATATGAAGCTTTCATGGTTAAACACAAGTGAGGCACACACAAACAACACAAGTATATATATGATATGGCAATATGATGCAATGCTCAAAGTAATAGAGAGAGTTAGAGAATGTGGATCAATCGCTAATACATGGATATGTTTCGAGGTTCGAGCATACAGCTCTACGTCCCTGCCTTCACACAGAAGGATTTTCACTAACTTGTCCACACAGGACTCCCACACAGGGAACCTCCATTGAGGATTTGGGGCAATACAACCGGGATTACACAACTCCTCTCTCAATTACAAACACAGCCTCTACACTTTGAGGCCAAACACAAAGCCACCACAAATCGACCTCACAAATGAGGGATAGGCATAAAGCCAAACAACAAATCAACCTCTCACTAGAAGGATAGGACACAAAGCCACCACTCCAATAATCAATCTCTACACAAGAGGGATAACAAAAAGTGGAGGGTTTACAACTTGATGATTTTCACAACCACAATCTCTACACAAGAGGGATAACACAAAGTAGGAGGGTTTACAACTTGGTAGTTTCCACAACCACAAACTATCTCTTTTCTCACAAAACAAAGATCCTATAGAGAGGATAGAATGATAAGCTCAAGTGTGAGAAAACAAAGTGTTTTGAACAAAGAAAATCACTTGGGAAAATTTCCAAATAGATATAGAATTTTTAGACCAAAAACAAATTCCCAAAAGACTATTTTCTTTGAAATATCACACTTTAAAAACTAATAGAGAATAAGAATTTTGAACCCAAAACTTTTTGCTGAAAAAACACTAATAGAGTATGAAATTTCTCCTTCAAAATATTCACCAAAACCAACAATGGATGGGGTATACAAAGGCCCAAAACAGAATCTGCCGGTTGGCTGGCAGAAAGGTCTGTTTTGACCTTCCGGTCGACCGGCCGGTCGACCGGCCAACGGTCAAAAATATAACCGTTGAGCCTACCGGTCGACCGCCCGGTCAACCGCGCCCAGAACCACAAAGCAACGGCTTTCTGGCCGGTCGACCACCCGGTCGACCGGGACAACTGAGAGTGGGTTCCCTTCAGTCCGTCGACCGCTCGGTCGACCGGCCCAAGGGCCTGGCTTGTGTGCACGTTCTTGTGCACGTCACCGGTCGACCGACTCTGGGTCCGGTCGACCGGCCCGATCGACCGCCAGAGCCTGGCAGGGCTGATTATAGGACTTGAAACCTGAGTTTTTAATTATCAAATAAATCCCATAAAATCTCTAAAAATTCACAAAAATAGTTTCAGTATAATACTTTGATATACAAACATGTGTGAAAAAATTCAACACATATTTCAAACAATTTGAACTATTTTTGTAACTTAGAAATTTTGTCGAAAACCAAAAACCGTATTTTCTAAAACTAGGATTTTTGAAATGGAAAATCGTTTTGTCCAAAACTCATCCAAATACAAAAACATGATACTTAAACAACTTGAAGCATGTTGTATATGGATATAATCTAATATACATGAAAGATATATATATCAATATTTTTGACTTAAAATCCAAAAATAAGTTTTGTTTAAATACCAAAACTATCAAACTCATGAAATAGACTATCAAACTAAATTTGTTTAAATAGTTGAAGAATAGATGTATATAGAACAAATCTAATATACATTAAACCATGTAAACTTGTTTTGATTCTATCTATTCTTGAAAACTAAGATCGGTTAAACCAAAAACCGAAAACCAAAACAAGAAACTTAAACAAGTGTGTGTGTTGTGAACTTGAGCATATCACACTATCTAATCTTTAACAATGGATCTAAATTATAAACTAAACAATGTACCGAAGTCTTCTTGAAGAGCGCCATCTCCAATTCGACTCGATCCAAACGTGATCCACCGAGCTTGACTCCAACGAGTGCTAGATATGAACTTTGACGCTCGGGTTCTTGAATCACCATGTGAAAGCTCCAAAATACTTTTGTTGAAGCTAATCACCTACTAATATCTTGATTAAGTATCTGAAACTAAACATCACAGGATTATTAGTAAACTATAACTACATGAGTTAATCATCATCAAAACTAGAGTGGAAGGCCTCTGGGCCAACAATCTCCCCCTTTTTAATGATGACAAAACTCATAGAGTTATATATGCATGGATTAAAGTTAAGCTTCAAAGAAGCTCCCCCTTAACTCATGCATAGCAATAAACAATAAATATATGCAATGAATGCTAAACATGAATATGCATCAACATGCATGAAATAATGAAATGACCATGCTCTTGATACCAAACTTTTAAAATAAATTCCTTTTCCTTTTTGAAATAAACATGTTCTTAAATAATTGTTCTTTGATACCAATAAAAATTTCAGTTTGAAAACTTTATCAATAAAAGCAATAAAAGCTCTTGATACCAATAATAAAAATTTTAACAAAAATACTTGATATCAATAAAACAAAACAACAAAATATGTTCTCTTGATACCAATATCAACAAAACATCAAAATATCAAACAAACTCTCTTGATATCAGTATGAAACAAACTTTGATATAAACTTACAAATAAATAATATACATGCATATAAACTCAAATACTTCTCCCCCTTTTTGTCAATCATCAATAAAGGGGTCAAAGAAAATAATAAACAATGTTCTTCCCCCTTTTTGTCTTAAACAAAAAATATCAATAAGGGGTGAAATCAAATCAAAACAATATGATACCAATTGAAAGAAATATATCAATTTAGTTAATCATGATATCAATAAAACATACCAATTGAAAGTACATAAAACAAATATTTTTAATTTAAATAAACATTTCTATATAATACCAATTGAAAGTAAATAAAACATTTGAAGAATTCAACCAAGAATTTTGATATTAATTGAAAGATATAAACAATTGATACCAATTATAAAGATCAGTACCAATTGAAAGTAATTTTTCATTAGGAGCATATGATACCAAAAATAATCAATATCATTTTTCAATCCTTTTTCAACATAAAGTGTGGGAGTAAAATACGAAAGGTAAACAAAACCAATTAAAAGTGAAATACGAAATTTTCTCCCCCTTTATGAAATATCAAATAAAATGTTGCGTAAGCTTGTATAAGATACCAATTGAAACATAATCAATTGAAATATAATAACCATTTAAGAAATCAAGCTTAGCATAACTAGAATTTGTGCTTAAAGATATAGAGATATAGTAAGCACAAATAAAACATATATATGTATAAAAAAATTAAATACCAATCGAAATTGATACTATTTGAAGTTGAAGCATACATATATAAAAACATATATGAGTATACAAAAAGAATGTCAATAGTGATACCAATTGAAAAAAAATTCAATGATACTAATTGAAAACATAATAAGATCAAGTGTATAACTCATATTTCCTACCACCCATTTCATGCACATGTTTTAAATGGATTTTCAATAGTGAACATACAAGGCATGGTCGCCCAACCAATCGCCCTTAAATGGGTAGGGGTTTTCAAAAATAAGTTTGAAAATATAGTATGTTTGAAAAACTCTATCAAGTGAAGAATACGAACTAGTTATATAAAAAAAATTTGAAACTAGTACGAAATCCTTCAAGTAAAGAATAAAAAAAGAATATATATTCCATAAAACATGAAAATCACTAAACCAATGTCACTCAAAATCTATATAGCACATATAATACTCATGAAAATAAAATCATGAGAAAATATCAAGTAATATGAGTGTACAAGTTTTGTGAAAGACAAGTTATGAAAATAGACAATCAAGCTCAATAAGAAATTCCTTAAAAACATGAAATCAATAAAGTCAAATAGGCTTCAAAGTATATGTATGTTTTGTCTAAATTAGAAGTATACATACATATCCCTAAACACAATTGAGTCCATAATAAAGATTTGCATGAAAGGCAAAAAGACTCAAAGAGATATACATGTATACCTTAATTTTGACAAAATAGGCATATACATGAAGCTAAATATATAAACATGAAAAACATGTACAATATGGGAATACACGTCAAAATGTTTAAATCATCAAAATTAGACTATACTAGTACATCTAATGGGTACAAATAAGCGTTCAAGCACAAACATATAATAGTCTATTTGTGGCTCACTAGTTGTACAAGTATATACCTAAGTTTTAATGAAAACCAACATCTAAACATGTAATCAAAGCATGAAGCATAGAACACAAAACAAAAACTCATAAACATACATATGATCATTATGTATATGCACATGCATAGATCTAGAACATACACATTAGTTAAAACAAATGTGAGAAAATAAAGGTATAAATCTATATTAAACATGGGTGTCTCAAATAACTAATCATTTATATCACTAATCTAAATATTATGGCATATAACATACTAATCATGAAACATCATAACACGCTAAAATCAATGATATGAAAAGCATGTAAACAATAAATGAGGAGTAAGAGATTGTTACCAAAACCGAAGAGGCACATCTTCTTATCTCCAAAACACAGTGGTTCTCCCACCAAACTCCCCTTGAAAGTGATGCATCCAAATTGTCCTCTTTAAGCTCGGAACGCATCCACCTCAAGGCACCATCGCTCTCACGTCTGCGAGAGCCCACACCTACATCACATACAATAGGGGTGGTCTTTGGTACCCACACTCTTTTGGGTCTATGGGGGTTAGCTCCTTTCCCAACCCAAACAAATTTATTTGCTAAATTTGAATCATGTATACGATCATAACAAAACTTAGCAAGGTGGCCTTTACGTCCACAATGTGTATAAGTGTACACATGAGCATACATCATGCTATGGGAGTGGGGAAGCATGTGTATGCCGTGGTTTGTGTGCATGCATAAGAGGAACTTGTTTCTTTCGAAACATAGATTCCAACCGTGAGTGGTTCAAAGCACAATGGCTCAAAGTGAAGCCCAAACAATTCATACTCTTCTTAAGCATACAAATATCATTATCAATCCTAGAAGAAGTGCATGTAATTGGTAAGCTAGATGAAGAAGCTACAATAGTATGGCAAACATGTGTGTCTAAATCATTTTTCAAAACAATATTCTTCTTAGATACCAAATCTAATTCTTTTGAAATGGAAATAATTTTATTTTTCAAAGAATCTTTTTCTTTTAAAACAAAGTCAAGTTTTGAAGATAAAGCTTCATTTTTCTTCAAAACATTTTCACAATCATTTTTATTTTTCAAAATCTTGTTTTCATTTAAGGCAAGATTAAGTTGGGATTTAAGTGAGTCACGTTCGCTTGAAATCTCATCCCTTTCTTGCAAAACAATCTCAAATCTAGAAGACAAATCTTTATTCTCTTCTCTTAGTCTAAAACTTTTTTTTCAAAAGATTATATTTTTCAAGCAATTTTTCACACACAATAGATAGTTCTTCATTTAAAGCATTGGCATCAATATAATTATTACTAGAAGAACTAGCATCATCATCATTTAATTGAGTTTCTGAGTGTACCTCAAGGGAGTCATTCCCTTGGACCATGTAGCATTATTGCTCGGATTCTCCACTAGATTCATCCTCCGATTGGATTGGCAATTGAAGCTTGGAGGAGGTCAACGTATTCCACACTGCAAAGGCGGAATCACAGTTAGAAACCAATATAAGATATTCTTTGTTTAACGTACTTCTAAGTGCCTCAAGTGCTTGTGCATTGGCCTCTATATGCTTGCTATTACCAAGATAGGATTTCTTGGTAGCGGCAAGGAAAACATGCAAACCTAGGGTTTTCAAGTACATGGACATCCTAAATTTCCACATGTCAATGTTAGAAACATCAAACATGGGAGGAGACAAGCAATCCATCAGTGTATGTAAACAATATACGTGTGCAAATATAAATGATAGATTAGCAAAACCAAGATCACACTCCTTGGCGGTTAAACCTAATATCAGGAGCGTAAGCTCTGATACCAATTGTAAGTATACCTAGAGGGGGGTGAATAGGTGTACAGCTAATCTAATGAACAAAATGCGAAAATTAAAACTAAAATGGAAACACACTTAATGTAACTAACGAGTGTAGCCAAATTTCCGGTGAAGGGCTCTGGACTAACTCCTCTTGATTCCTCTGAATAAGAGTTGAGGTGCTATATGAAGCTCTCGTGGTTAAACACAAGTGAGGCACACACAAACAACACAAGTATATATATGATATGGCAATAATGATGCAATGCTCAAAGTAATAGAGAGAGTTAGAGAAAGTGGATCAATCGCTAACAAACGGATATGTTTCGAGATTCAAGCACACAGCTCTACGTCCCCGCCTTCACATAGAAGGATTTCCACTAACTTATCCACACAGGACTCCCATACAGGGAACCTCCACTGAGGATTTGGGTCAATACAACCGGGAGTACACAACTTCTCTCTCAATTACAAACACAACCTCTACACTTTGAGGATAGGCACAAAGCCACCACAAATCAACAGCACAAATGAGGGATAGGCACAAAGCCAAACAACAAATCAATCTCTCATTAGAGGAATAGGGCACAAAGCCACTGTTTACTGAATTTTTCTGCACACAAAAATATAGTATTTTAGAATATGATGTGCAAGTCTCAGTTCTAATCCGCGGTAGCAGGGTTATGCGGGTCGTGATCCTCAAGGAGGGACTGCGATGGAAGCGTTAAGCAAGTTATCTCTAAAAATTATCTTTTTATTATTAAGTAATGGTATTTACAATGGGTGGTAGAAAAGAATATTGAGAAGTTGTGATTTAATCTACAAAAAGAAAAAAGAAAAGAATACTTACTTGAGTTTGGTTGAAGAAAAACGTGAAAACCATACATGTTCTACCTTGCTTAGGAGGCGTTCAACGCATAGATCATAAACTCGAGCCCGGTCCTTGTGCACATTATATCGTCAAGCATATCAAGAACGAAGTGATGCGAAGCTTTGGAAGTGGAGAACGTTTTCATGAACTATCGTTGGCTCTCACGTAGCTTAGTTATACTTGTTTGGAATTCACTTGCATGTTCATCAATCAGCCACAAAGAGATCACAGAGAAAAAGAAATAGAAAACAAAAGGAAAAGTAAAACACAAGAATAATAAACAAAAGAAAAATATTACCTTTATTCATGAATACAATGGCCGAGAAGAGGAAGATACATCGGTGTCACGCTCAATATAAACCTCTCTCTCTCTTGAAAATAAAAAGAAACCCTAATTACAAAACTAGAAGAAAGAACGAAACTAAACCCTAGCTTTTGGCCCTTTGCTGGACACTGGACGCTCTGTACGTTGCACTGCAGGGGTATTTATAGGTGCAGAAGGCCGAAGAGTCCCGGATGAAGTAGCCCACGAAATCTGGTATCCGGATGAGATCAAAGTGCCGCGGAATCTTGGATTTTGCCGCGGATTTGCGGCATTTTTGTGGAATCTGGCCACGCGCTTGGGCGCGTGGCCTCATCTGGTCCGTCCATCTGGGCGCTTGCTTCTGGAATATGCATCCTGGCCTTTTAATCTGGATTTTTGAGATAACTTGATAATCAAGTTACCTAGATTTTGAATTCTCCCAATCTCTTTTAAACGAATTTCCTTATCTCTGCACTCTTTTCATTCTCATCTGCAAGAGTTTAGGGTTGGGTAGAAGTCTATCCTTCCCTCATCTTTGATATTTGCAACTTCAGCCCTTTGTGTATTTGCACTTTGACAATTGATATTTGCACTTTTACACCTGGGCTTCAAATGTGGGCTTTTGGGCTTCATTAAGCTTTATTTATTATAAAAATAGGAATTCGAGGCCTGCACACAATAAATTACAAAATATTAATAAATGTGCAGAATTAAATGAATAAATATGAAATGTGATGGTAAATATGATGATAAAAATGCACTTTTCACTACCAATCACACCCCCACACTTATCTTTTTGCTCGTCCTCGAGTAAAAACAAAGAAAAAGAAAAAGAAATGAAAAGTTAATCTAACCTAACTCACTTTCGTAGGAATCACGATTGCACTTAGCACGTGCAACAAGCCGTTAAACCTCTAGGTTACCCTAGAGGACGAGTGTTGTCTCGTGAGGGTTTTCAGCGGATTGCACCCACAAAATTCATAAAAAGGAAAATATTTGAATTATTATTTGAAGAGACTAAGTAGTCTATAAGTTTTAGGATCCTCATTTTTATTCATTCTTTAAACTTGTCTTAATAAAGTTAATTGTTTTCCATTTTAGGTAAGAATTAAAATTGAATTTCTAATATAGTCTTTTTCGTTACCAAAAATCATATGCATCCTTATGTTTTTACTAGGAATTCCTTAACTTGGACTCTCATGCCTCTTTATTTTTTTTCTTTTTCTTTTTTTATTTATTATTATTTTTTTTAATATGTATAACGCATCTAATTTTCTTTCGTGTAAGCATCAAGGCTTCTTGAGGCCCTCATACCTAACTAATTGATTATTAGATGTGTTAATACATATATTATATTTCTTAGTCTTCTTAGGCTTTCTAATCCACCCATGTAACGAACTTAAAGTCGATGACTCCCAAACCGGTTGGTTTTAGGGCACCAGGTGAGAAAACACCCCGCGGACTCAAATTCGAGTGAACTAGGCCCCAAAACTAAGGACTTTATTTTATTTACTCACCTTTAGGCATGAATACTTATGCTTCTTGAGGCACATGTATCAGCTTAATTGGTGATTTTTTTTTCTTTCTTTTTTTTTTATGAGGCACAAGGTCTTTGTCTTAGAATCCTAGATATGCATTTGGTATGCACATTTTATTAAGGTAAAAATCAAGACTAATTATTTATTCAATTTCTCCTCCTATACCTAAAAATTTAAACAATTTATTTATTTTGACCAAGTTTTTAGAAATCCTAATCGTGATTTTCCTAATCCTTAAAACTAACTTAGATTTCTTTCAAAAAAATAAGTCAAAATATTTCCTTTTTATAACAATTTTTTTTTTTAAATTTTTTTTTTTTAGCAATTTTTTTTTGTTAGTTTTTACCTATGTTAGTATGTTAGTAAAGCCCACCCCCACACTTATCTCATGCATTGTCCTCAATGTATGAATGAATGCATATATGCATGAAACAGAACAAGGGAAGGCAGAAGTTACCTTAGGGTGGTGGTTCCGGAGGTGGTCTAATTGGTCCACGAAATGCGGCCCAATCAAGATAACAGATAATTTGGTAGAACCCACCAGAAACTTTCCTTACATAACCCACTAAAATATATGTATAATCAGTTTTTAGTATTTCCACCCCATCAAATTTCCAATTTTCATAATAAATTTCAGAGTTAATTGTCTCAACCTCCTTGTCCCAAAATGGAGTATGAAAAGATGGAATTATTGACTTGGACATTATAGGTACGGGAACGAATACCGACTCAAGGAAGATGCTCAAATCAAGTAAGGGCTCAGGAGTCGGGCTAGGTTCAAGAATTGAGTCCAAGTCAAGAAATTGAAACTCAAGTCCACAATCTTCTTCCCACAATGGAATGTGACCTAATATGGGTAATATCTCTTTACTTCCAATATTAAGGAATTCTAGCTCATCGCCATACAATTCTTCAAAACTAAGGTCAACATCTTCCGTCAGAATTGTACAATCAGTTTCAGAAGTAAAGAGATTGTGAGAATCTAGGTCAAGTTTAATATGATCATCTAAAATGGGTGATTCAATTTCATAATGAATTAGAATAGGATCCAATGTTGACTCGGGAAAAGTGAAATCAGGTGGAGACACTGGAGTCATTATTGGATCAGGAAATAAAATTGAATTATCAAGTGGAAGATCATGATCATATTCATCCTCAAGTTCTATTTCAGGAAAGGAAAAACTTGCCAAATTATAAGAATTGGAGTTTCGGCAAGTTCAATTGATGGCACTGAAATAGAATCTTCTTGTCCAAAGCAACTTGGTTCGTCGGCTCTAAAAGAGTGATCAGCGATATCAGAATTAGCCGGACGGTGAGAACGTAAGGATTGAACCATCAAATCTATGTCATGCTCACGAGCTAATCTAGCCTGAGTCATGGCTTCAAGCCTCTTTTGTGATTGGGCTTGGAAAAAGGAAGTGTAATCGTGATGAAGTTGTGAGTCGGTGGACTCACGCATCATCATGTCTAAGATTGATGGTGGTTGTTGCTTGGACTCGTGCATACTTATCATTTCCCCGATAGATGGTAATCTATTCTGAATGGGGGTATCAGAGTATGAATCATTGAAAGAATGTGGACTAGATGGATATGAAGGACAATTTGGTTGAGAATTAAACTCGGGGGACTCGAAACCCCATGAACTCTGTGAAGAGTTGAAATCATTATGGAAATTATAGTCATAAGATGGGGGGTGTGGGTTATAGTCATTCGGATAAGACCATTCCGGCACACTAGATTGGTCAAAGTTATAATATGCCGGGTTGGTAATATCCGAATAATAGTTAGGTGTGTAATATGGATTAAAATTGGAATTATTATTATATGCCATATCACACCAACACAAACAAAACAAACAAATAAACAAAAAAGAAAAATTCTAACCTAAGTTACGGTAGACTTATGACCTAGACGACTCCTAACTGGTTAGACTGTCCACAGGAGGTAGGGTGCAGACTTTGACCACAAGTTAATCAGCCAGGTCAGGGCAAGAGTGGTGGGAGGTTTTCCGTCAAAGACGTTCCTTAATTAAATAACCACCAATCTTCGGGCTTTCGGCCCTCAATCCCCTTCCTAGACACTGATTTGGTAAGAGTCAACTTCCAGTACTGTTCCCCCTTAGGATGGTCTCCTAATTGAGTCCGAGATGTCCCTAGGGCCAACGTCTACTTAATTTTAATTAGGCTTGGGTTAGTGAGTGCTCGGGATATGATTTTTGGGCTAAGGAAGGGTGATGAAATCCCCACCTTATCTTGTTAATGGGTTATACCCTTAAGATGAATTAGTGCAAGTGTACAAGATAAATAGATAGAATTCACTCAAAGCAGATAATCAACCAAGAGATGAGTCCTATTCTACATGCAATGCGTACGTACCTTGCTCCTCTAGCACTCTTCAACAGTAAATAAAAATAATTGAAAAGACACGTGCCTAATATGCAAACGTCTAATCAATTTTTATTTTTAACAACCAATAACTTACTGTTGAATTATTAGCAATTTACAGGTATATCACAGAACAAAATAAATAGAGCAGTAAACAGAATTTACAATTTGCAGCAACCTGCAAAAATATCAATCAGTAGTTCTCTACTGTTGCCGCGTTTCCGCGGCTCTGGCCGCGGATCCGCGGCAAAACAGTAGGTTCTGGTGCTCTGCCTTCGAGGGCAGAGACACAGAATAGCAATATGTCCACTGCTGCTGCTATGTTTCTGTTTCCTGTTCTCCAAACATGCAAACAGAAAAGAATAAAGAATTAGTTAAAAATTAAATTTTTGTTTTAGAGATAAACTTACCGTCCCTCCCCGGCAACGGCGCCAATTTGTTTACTGAATTTTCCTGCACACAAAAATATAGTATTTTAGAATATGATGTGCAAGTCTCAGTTCTAATCCGCGGTAGCAGGGCTATGCGGGTCGTGATCCTCAAGGAGGGACTGCGATGGAAGCGATAAGCAAGTTATCTCTAAAAATTATCTTTTTATTATTAAGTAGTGGTATTTACAATGGGTGGTAGAAAAGAATATTGAGAAGTTGTGATTTAATCTACAAAAAGAAAAGAAAAGAAAAGAATACTTACTTGAGTTTGGTTGAAGAAAAACGTGAAAACCTTACATGTTCTACCTTGCTTAGGAGGCGTTCAACGCATAGATCATAAACTCGAGCCCGGTCCTTGTGCACATTATATCATCAAGCATATCAAGAACGAAGTGATGCGAAGCTTTGGAAGTGGAGAACGTTTTCATGAACTATCGTTGGCTCTCACGTAGCTTAGTTATACTTGTTTGGAATTCACTTGCATGTTCATCAATCAGCCACAAAGAGATCACAGAGAAAAAGAAATAGAAAACAAAAGGAAAAGTAAAACACAAGAATAATAAACAAAAGAAAAATATTACCTTTATTCATGAATACAATGGCCGAGAAGAGGAAGATACATCGGTGTCACGCTCAATATAAACCTCTCTCTCTCTTGAAAATAAAAAGAAACCCTAATTACAAAACTAGAAGAAAGAACGAAACTAAACCCTAGCTTTTGGCCCTTTGCTGGACACTGGACGCTCTGTACGTTGCACTGCAGGGGGTATTTATAGGTGCAGAAGGCCGAAGAGTCCCGGATGAAGTAGCCCACGAAATCTGGTATCCAGATGAGATCAAAGTGCCGCGGAATCTTGGATTTTGCCGCGGATTTGCGGCATTTTTGTGGAATCTGGCCACGCGCTTGGGCGCGTGGCCTCATCTGGTCCGTCCATCTGGGCGCTTGCTTCTGGAATATGCATCCTGGCCTTTTAATCTGGATTTTTGAGATAACTTGATAATCAAGTTACCTAGATTTTGAATTCTCCCAATCTCTTTTAAACGAATTTCCTTATCTCTGCACTCTTTTCATTCTCATCTGCAAGAGTTTAGGGTTGGGTAGAAGTCTATCCTTCCCTCATCTTTGATATTTGCAACTTCAGCCCTTTGTGTATTTGCACTTTGACAATTGATATTTGCACTTTTACACCTGGGCTTCAAATGTGGGCTTTTGGGCTTCATTAAGCTTTATTTATTATAAAAATAGGAATTCGAGGCCTGCACACAATAAATTACAAAATATTAATAAATGTGCAGAATTAAATGAATAAATATGAAAATGTGATGATAAATATGATGATAAAAATGCACTTTTCACTACCAATCAGCCACCACTCCAATAATCAACCTCTACATAAGAGGGATAACACAAAGTAGGAGGGTTTACAACTTGGTGGTTTTCACAACCACAAACTATCTCTTTTCCCACAAAACAAAGATCTTATAGAGAGGATAGAATGATAAGCTCAAGTGTAAAAAAACAAAGTGTTTGAAAAAAGAAAATCACTTGGGAAAATTTTCAAATCGATATAGAATTTTTAGACCAAAAACAAATTCCCAAAAGATTATTTTCTTTGAAATATCAAACACTTTAAAAACAAATAGAGAATAAGAATTTTGAACCCAAAACTTTTTGCTAAAAAACACTAATAGAGTATGAAATTTTTCTCCTTCAAAATCTTCACCATAACCAACAATGGATGGGGTATATAAAGGCCCAAAACAGAATCTGCCCGTTGGCTGCCAGAAAGGTCTGTTTTGACCTTCCGGTTGACCGGCCGGTCGACCGGCCAACGGTCAAAAATATGACCGTTGAGCCTACCGGTCGACTGCCCGGTCGACCGCGCCCAGAACTAGAGAGCAACGACTCTCTGGCCGGTTGACCGCCCGGTCGACCGGGACATCCTGAGAGTGGGTTGCCTTCAATCGGTCGACCGCTTAGTCGACCGGCCCAAGGGGCTGGCCTGCGTGCACGTTCTTGTGCACGTCGGTCGACCGGTCCGGTCGACCGACTCTGGGTCTGGTCGACCGGCTCGGTCAACCACCAGAGCCTGGCAGAGCTGATTATAGGACTTGAAACCTGGTTTTTAATTATCAAATAAATCACATAAAATATCTAAAAATCCATAAAAATAGTTTCAGTATAATACTTTGATATACAAACATGTGTGAAAAAATTCAACACATATTTCAAACAATTTGAACTATTTTTGTAACTTAGAAATTTTGCCGAAAACCAAAAATCGTATTTTCTAAAACTAGGATTGTTGAAATGGAAAATCGTTTTGTCCAAAACTCATCCAAATACAAAAACATGATACTTAAACAACTTGAAATATGTTGCATATGGATATAATCCAATATACATGAAAGATATTATATATATATATATATATATATATATATTATATATATATATATATATATATAATATATATATATATATATATATATATATCAATGTTTTTGACTTAAAATCCAAAAATAAGTTTTATTTAAATACCAAAACTATCAAACTCATGAAATAGACTATCAAACTAAGTTTGTTTAAATAATTGAAGTATAGATGTATATAGAACAAATCTAATATACATTAAACCATGTAAACTTGTTTTGATTCTATCTATTCATGATACCAAGATCGGTTAAACTAAAAACCGAAAACCAAAACATGAAACTTAAACAAGTGTGTGTGCTGTGAACTTGAGCATATCACACTATCTAATCTTTAACAATAGATCTAAACTATAAACTAAACAACGTACCGAAGTTTTCTTGTAGAGCGCCGTCTCCAAGTCGACTCGATCCAAACGTGATCCACCGAGCTTGACCCCAACGAGTGCTAAATATGAACTTTGACGCTCGGGCTCTTGAATCACCATGTGAAAGCTCCAAAATACTTTTATTGAAGCTAATCACCTACTAATATCTTGGTTAAGTATCTGAAACTAAACATCACAAGATTATTAGTAAATTATAACTACATGAGTTAATCATCATCAAAACTAGAGTGGAAGGCTTCTGGGCCAACAACATGACCTTGATTGAGCTTTGCATTTGAACGCGAGTGTCGTGTTTGATGATGAGTGTTACCTTCGCGTTGGTGTAGTGCCAAATTGCACTTTAGGGTTAAAACGCAACCCCCGCATTTGACTTAGGTCCACATTTGAGGCTTTGTCCTCAATATTTTTTAGACATCCTACACAGAGATTTCTCCTCTCGGTGGTTTGAATTTGTAGCTAGAATTTCTCTCACTCGGAGACAAAAACTTGTAGGTACCGCAGTGGGACAAACATCCACTCAAATACTACACACGAAGCCAGTTTCAGACATCTCAAAGTCAAAACAGACCTTCCAAATAGACGTACAAGTTCAAACAGAGTAATTGTCAGGAAAAATCCAAACAATGCTCTCATTTCAAAAAGTTACCACTTTTAACAAAATTTTCTGATTATAACCATCCAAACACATACCCGGTTACATCAAACAAGCGTAATGCGCGATCTATTAATATTTGTGTTTGCTTATTTGAAAAGTATTACAGATAATCTAATCCTATACGCCGATTGATCTTCTGTTGCTGAAGTAAACAAAGAATAACCAGTCGGGGGGGGGGGGGCTTCATGCAGGCACTATCTATTCGATCCTGCCAACTTTCACAGATCCCGAGGGGAGCCCAGGGAGGTTCCTTCACAAAAGGTGATTTCCTAGACGAGGAACCTCCTCCTTCTCCCCAAACAGAGCATGCCTCCAAGATAGCTAAACGAACTCCTCCAGGGGGTAAGACAATGATGGTATCACACCACTAGCTCCTCATCCCAAGCAAGAGGTCAGAGCTCCAGAAGGGGGAACGCTTCATCAGTGGCACCCCCGGGCATCCTCCTGTGCATCCTTCTCATGTCTCGCCATAAGAGGAGAATCTCCAAGGGCGAGAGTCACAGGATCTGACCCAGAATAAAGACTGGAAGACAAAATAGATGGAGATGGAATCAAGATTCACCTCTATGATTGCCCCGAGATAGTCTTCACTCCAGCCATACCCAACATTAGGGGAAGAGATGTCTGAGCGAATCAAGTCAAAGCTTGAAGCCCTCTCAATCTCCTATGGCAGCAGGACCACGTCACAAGAATCGGTCGTCAAAAGAACCATTCATCACAAGAACCGACACGCCATGCCAGCCATCTCCACTGCCTCCATCCTCTCGCTCTCCTTCTCCACCGGACGAAGAAGAAGAGCGACATCACCACCGCCTATCTGAACAAGAAATTTAGGGGTAGAAAATTCTTAAGAAGAGGTGAGCAAACTTCTTCTAGGATCCACCATATTTATAGATGGAGAAGTCCAACTGCCTCCTTTTCAGAATCCCAACCACCTCTTAAAAGTCGGTTCGTATTGCAGATTTTTTGGCATATCAAATAAGCCAGATCCACCTCTACCACCCGATCTCGTTCATCACGAGACCGAGATCCTGATCATTAAATTCGCCAGCTGTGCACACCTACTCCAATTTCCAAAAACGCTCAGGATGGGAAAAGGCATATTGACCACTTTCCTTCAGAAAGCAAGTGATGCCTTAACTTCCCAAGCCAGAAGGTGAATTGATCCACTCTACTCCTTCTCCTTGGAGTCTGGAAAAAGAGGAAGTGGAGGGAGCATCTGTAGTGGTCATATTTTGATCTGCAGCAAGATCATGACCCATTCCCGAGATCGTACCTCCTCCCGAGGACTCAATTGTCCCGAGGGCACTTCCCCTGAAGACTCGACGGCCTCGAGACCATTTCTTCTGATGGCTCAACTATTTCAAGGTCAATTCATCCCATCTCGAGAAAAATAGATGCAAGAACTGACCTCTTGATCATCGCCTACATTTATGGAGAGTGTTATGCCGTCAGCTCATCCATATTTCAAACGTGCAATAACTCTTTTCCATATGCAGACTGTTATAGAAATTAGCAGAAGTCCAACAATCAAGCATAATCCCAGCACTTTCGCAGAAGTCTTAATGTGCAAATTATGCGGTTATGAAAATCCATATGAGTCGCACCACCAATAATGATTCTCAGGGTATTTATACACTGAGAATTGGAAGAAGAAAATAAGGAGGACGGAGAAAGAATAAAAGTCATCTCTTACTGTATGAGAGATTGTAAACAAAGTTCTAACTCTGTGAAGTTCACTTTAATCTTTTGAAAATAGTGAATTCTCTTCCCCCTCCCTGGAGTTTTTCCCAAATTGAGTTTTCACATAAACTCTTGTGTTTTTGCTTATTGTCTGTGTCAATCTCTAAATTACTTTTCATCCCCCGCTGTGCGAAATTGACTGCTCGATTAATCGTGTCAGAAAATCTTCACCGCAGAGGAGAAGAGGGGGAGGTGTGAGTAGGTGGAAACCCAGACACGGTAGTTAAGTAACTAGGGGTAGTTAAGTAATTAATTACCCTTAGTTAAGTCCAACCCAACCACGATTGGCTATTTGGATGAAAATTCTTGCAGAAGGATTAACTGGGTGTAACTAATGAGATTTGAAAGACTAAATACCAATTCAAAAGATATGAGGGACTAATATCAAAAAAAATGAAAGATTTGAGAGATTAATATCTAAAAAACCCTAGAAACTATAATTTGTAAGAGACAATCTCCATACAAGTCACTCTAAATGACTTTAATCTAAAATCGATTTTTTTTTTATTAATATTTTCGTTATAATTCGTTTGAATATTTTTCTATAAATTAAAAGTCAATTGTTTAAGACAAGAGTACTAAGGTAGTCCAATAGAAATCTTATAACTGACTGTTAACTTATCATCTAGCTTTTTGAACGTTATTTAAAATAATGAAAAAAAAACTAATAATATTATCTACAAGAGAGAAACATATTATAAATTACTTTGTTTGTTTCTAGAACCTGTATTTTTGATAACTGACTTGCAGATAACTGAAATATCTATTAAGATATTACTCTTTTTCATAATTTTTAGCCTTACATAAACGAAAACAAAGAGACACATATTTTTTATTGTTTACTAACACATAAATAGCGTTAATGTTGAACAAATGATAAGGCTTTTTTTGCCGACATATGAATCCCGCTTACGCTATTTTATAAAAGAATGTCATACACAAAAGTTGAAGGGTTTAAGTGAAGTTTATCCGGGCATTTCTTCTTATTATTTTTTATTTATTTCTACTCCCAAAAAGGTTGGTCCCACGTGTGAGAACTGGGGCGTGCCAAGGTGGAAAGGCACCGCGCCCCATTGGTTGCCTTTTTGGCCAGTGTTATCTGCCCCTTTCTGGTAATTAGTTGACGCCGTCAGTGGGTCCCGCTCGCCGCAGAATTTGACGACGTTAACGTCGCGGAGAGATATGGGCCTTCTTTTTTCTTTTATTATCATTATTTTTCCTCTTCGCACGAATAATTAATTTTTCAGTACGTTCTATAAACAATCTCTGAGTTCGAATATGATAAATACTTAATACTCGAGTGAGTGGCTCGCTCCTTGGTCCAATCTCATCAGCAATTAATTAATTGGTGCTGCTGACGGAGTGAGGAAGTGAGTTAACGCTGAAGTGGGACCTCGAGTAGGGATGGCTAACGATTCGTCTCGTTAGCTAACGACTCCGTTGCGAGATGGTTGAACCCGTCTCGTAACGAATCCAAACGTGACGAATCAAGAATCGGGGTATTACCTGGATTCGTCGAGATGGGTGAGACTCGTCTCGGATTTTATTATTATTTTATTTTTGAAAATTTCAAATTTATCACAATAGGTAATTTTTTAAGCTGTTGAGGGTTTAAAAAAAATAAAAAATAAAATAGGGGTCTGAAACTAATTTTCCTCTCTTACATATATAATAATATAGGACTTAAAAAAAAAAAAAAAAGAGGAGGGGTCCGGACAAATTTTCCTCAACCCAATTCGTCCCGTGATTCATCACGGGACGAATCTGACCCGTCCCGTTTAAACGGGACGGGTCAACTCGGGTTGAACTGCCCCTAAACGGGGCGGGTCTGGGTTGACCCGCAACCCGCCCTGTGCGACTCAAACGGGTCGCACAGGGCGGGTCGACCCGCCCCATTAGCCATCCCTAACCTCGAGAGTTAGTTGTTTGATCCCAAGATCAAAGTATCAGTATTTTTTTTGGCGTCTATGTCATGTCACTTGCAATATTCTAATAAACTTGACAAACTTATTTCAAACCTAAGTTAAGGACCTATGTTTCACATGCCAGTATTTGTATTATTATCATAGTGATAGCTGCAGACAGCACTGGCTGCAGGTTAACTATAATTTATAACAAATAATATGACTTACAAAAGAGTCGGCACAAGAGTGCGAGAATTCTCAGAGAATCCTGCAAGAGGGCTCTATTAATACGAGCATGACGATCTCTCCAATCTAATGCCTACAAGTTTACAACTATAATTAAGTATAATTAATTACACTCTAAGGCTTGGAAATTGCAGGTAACAGTTTGATTAGTGGTGATGAGACTGCCAGTCCATTCAAAAGACTGGTGGGTGGACCAAAAGCCCATCCATCGTGAGAAGAAGGTGATGCTGTCTGCCCATAAATTGCATTTGGACCCAGCCATGTTACCTCTTGGTGAAACACCCCAGGCCCTCACCTCTTTTGGCCTGGCCATGACCCAAAAGGACTCTTTGATAAATCTGTAGCTGCCTCTGTATGACTCTAATCAAATATCGTTTTCAGGCTTTTCATTCAACTTGTGGTGACCTAAGATTTGAACACATTTACATATGATCTAACCTTCATAAGCTGTGTACAGAGCTGTGTACAAGAAGTTGCAACAAATGATACAAGCAAAATAAATCTTGCAACAATAGAAAGCTTTTGAAGGAAAATTAATAGATATAATATGTATGAAACTGATAAAAATTCTACACAAAACCCTACGGATAAGGGATAATACAAAAGATTAAAAAAAAAAAACCTGATAACCAAACTAGCGATACAAAAAATAGGCCACCAAACGAAGGGGGAGAAAGGGAGCTGGCCTACAAACGAAATATCTCATTCAGCCGACACATTACCGTATTGCCACGGGTTGAACTCAATGGATGTAACGTCCACCGCCATGTTGGAATCTGAGCAATCAGCAGTAGCCCTGTGCTCCGCGTATTTGCCACTGTACTCGTAAACCTCTAGAGTGTCCCAAGGTGTGGGAACAATTTCCTCTGTCACGTTGAACCATCTTGGGGTAAATTTCTGACCCTTGGCCTCTCTGGTTCTTTTCTCCGCTCTCTGCATCTCCTCCAACCTGATGGCCAACCACAGCAAATGTCGGCGAATTACAAAACCACAAGACTTGATAAAATACAACATCCATTAGCTCTGAACCATGTGAAAGTGTTCAAGCTTCAAGTTTTGTGAGTTGTCCTTAAAGGTGCATTATGTTTTATATGGTATCAACAATAATAAGGAGACTCAACCATAATCCTCTCCAATCTCCAATAAGTTTATTATAGGCCAACGCAAGACAACAAAAAGCCACACTCTAACCTGCTCTTGTCAGCACCAGATTTGGTCATGTCACCTTCTTCAAGGGCAAATCTATCAGGCCGCAATCGGGCATCTGATGCTAGTAGCTTCTTGGGAGCTGTATCAAAGCTGTTAATTTTGTGTGCGAAATAGGTGTACTGATATTTGTCATTCTCTGATGCAGCATCAACTCTTCAGACCTAAAACAAATCCAGAAGCAAAAACAACTTCCGATAAATAGAAGAAAAATGCAATCCGCTAATACTCAACATCAAAATAAGAGGAAAAGACATGTTATCTCTTATTGACAGCATTAATATTGTCCTCTTAGTATTTGTACGAGTAACTCAGCAGCCTAAGTTTAGAAGTACCAGTTCTATAGAAGTCCCTGAGATAGTCCAGTGGCAGCCTCACTATCTAGGAAAGTCTTACAGTGAATTAACGTGTATAAAAAAAACTTGAAATAAGCAAACATCACTGACATGTCCCCTTAATAACAGTTTGAAGGCAGGAGGCTGAAACTTATTCCAGAACACGAAGAAGCACGCAGACCAACCAATGATATATGGGCCTCCATATCTTAGGGCTGATCACTTGAAGGCGTTTTAGGCTTAGTAACGCAACAACTAGAAGTTTCAGATTAATTTTAGTAGACTTAATTTGAATTCTTTACTAACCTATTCTACACTAACTAATCCATCAAATATCAAGCTGCAAGTTCCTTAAGTGCAAGAAGTATTTTAGCGCTAACAAATGTCTCCTGCATCTAGTTTGCAGAGAAAGTTTCTGGCATTCAACCATTTACAGCAGGCTGGGTTTGACATACCACGAAATTGTAAGATCTAACCATCATGCTTACAATCAGTACATAATTCAAGAATTTATAGTTGTAATTTTGTCTTTATTTGGAATTGACTCACTTGGCCCACTACATTGTAGATATAAATGCAATTTCTCAGCATGAAATCTCATCATCTTTCCTCTTCTCAATATTCTTTCCTAGTCTAAGTGAATTTGGTGGGCTAGTTGCATGAGCTAAATTTATATGATAATAAAAGGTAGGCCAAATTACTTGCCAGCTTCCCTTTAAGATATTAATCCAGATATTTGAGACCTCATAGAGGGCTGACAATAGCTCGACAGCTGGTGACAAATACATGGTCAAGTTTGCGTCATAGCCAAACACCGGTTTGATGTAAAGGACTTGGGTGATTGTGATAATGACGGTTTGGTGATTAACATCTCAACATATTAGAGGATGTTACCCTGTTCTAAGCAATCAGCACAAGAATGACTACATGATAGTACACATGTGCGAGCATTTGGAGGGCAAATTATTTAAAAAACCTGGCATTTTACCAGACAGCAACTCTTTTTGTACTGCAAAACTGTATATAGGTATGAGATGCTTAGAAATGCAAGTGGGAAAGATTATCACTTCTTTCAGTTCAGTGCCAGGAAGAGGCTCTCCTTCCTGGTCACAAGGTTGGTAACTTTCCAGTCATCAGCATTTTTGGTTCTTCTTCTGCCCTATATACATATCCATCCACTTCCTATCGACCAGCCCTGCCAGCATTTGCAGCCTCTTGTAATTCACGACATCCAATAAGGATAGCACAAAGAAAACTAGATGATAGCACACTACAAAATAAAGAGAGAATTTTCTAGGCACTGCATCCGGGTTATTATACGCAAGGGTATATGGGATTACGATTTAAACTCCTAGTATTGTCAATTAACAAACAATCTGGCTGTTGTATATGCCTTTTATGTGTAGAAACCGGGGAAACACTTTTTATCTCGTTTACATTGCTAAACTACCAGTTGTCACAGAGGTACAGTCAGGTCTGGAGTACAAGGAACTATGTGGGGCACATGCATCAAAGATGTCATGTACAATTGAAGGAAAAAAATGGAGCCATACCCAAACCAGCAGCATGGTTGAAAGTATAGCAGAACTTTATCACCAGTTGTTAAGTTTGTCATGACCATCTCCCCAGGGAATCTATCCAGGTGCGTCCAATATAAGGTTATTAACCTTTGTGATCGGGGGCACCAAATCCACGACTATGCCGGACTTTTTAAGGGTCACCCTTGTCCTGCGAAATTTCAAACATGATTGTATAGCTCCAGTTCACGAGATCTATCAAATCTACATAAAAGAGAAACATCTTGTATGACTAAAGTTATACATCAATAAAAAAAAAAGGCTAAAGTAGAAGGTAACAAGTTGTAAGAAAAGAAGATATGTTGACCTTACCTTCCTACAGGATCGATTTCTACAGAATTTCCTAAAAGTTTGGTCTTTACTTTGGAAGTAATGTCAAAACTAAAATGTTCATTCTCAGCATGCGCAGCACCTATTGGAGGATGGTGGCTCACCTGTAAGAGAAGAATCATCATTAGTTATTCCATTGAAAGAAGTGACTCGAAAATTCAGAAGTGTTCTTCATGTGTTAATGCCTTTAGCTAGATCTCAGTGCAGGATATGATATAGGGTCCTTAAACATGATATTTGAGTCACAATGGAAAAAGAGTTCAGAAAATTCCAAGCAATTTACCTGTTCAGCAATAAAAGTTACTCCATTATGATTAACCATTTCATATGTTTCTCTAAGCATGGGATTGAAAGGCTTCCATTGTTCGCTGATAGGCATAGTAGACTGATATCGCCCATGAAGCTGCAAACAAGAATCAGACCATTCTATTGATCACACTGTTCTGTATTCACAAATTAACCGTGGAAAAAAAAATATAATCAATATGCTATGATTAGAGTTAGGGTTAGGGTTAGAGATTAATTGGGGAGAATTAGATGGATGGATATCTCCCATCTCATCTCTTTTTTATTATTATAATATATATGAATTTTTTAAACAAAAGTTATCCTTATACTCATTTATTACACATCACTCCCCCTAAGCTGGAGCATACACATCATACATCCCAGTTTATTACAAATGAACAGCAATCGAGACCTTCCAAGTGGTTTAGTCAACAAATCTGCAAGCCGATTGGAATAAGACACATGCTTTGGCTCAATAATACCGGCATCAAACTTTCTCCGTACCACATGACAATCTATTTCAATATGCTTCATTCTCTCATGAAACACAGGATTTTGTACAATATAAATAGCCAACATATTATCACAATATAGCCTTGTTAAGATTAGTTATTAGTATTGGGTTAGTTAATAGTATTGAGTTATTGGGTTGTTACCCATATACCTACCTTGTCTTCTTTATATATACCTTGTATCTTCTCTTATGTTAATTAATCAATTCAATTCTAGGGTTTCTATTTCTCTACATGGTATCAGAGTAAAGAAAACCGTAACCCTAAAATCCACCATCCTAATCTCTCACTTTCCTCAAAAATCCCCTTCCTTTCCTCAACCTATTGGGGGAGGAAGTCGTCGAGGAAGTCGACGAAGAGAAGAAGGGAATCCAGAATTCAGCAGCAGCAGAAACAGCAGAAAAGCAGGGAAACGGTCAACCGGCCCGGTCGACCGTCGGCAGAAGCAGCAGCTCGGTCGACCGGTCCGGTCGACCGATGTGCACGCTGACATGCACAGCGTAGCGGTCGACCGGCTCGGTCGACCGCAGGAGGAGATCGGTCGACCGGGCGGTCGACCGACTGAAATGACCCAACTCTCGGTTGGGAACGGTCGACCGGCCCGGTCGACCGGTGCATAGGGTCGATCGACCGGCCGGTCGACCGACAGTCGGGTCTGCTGTTTTCGGAAAGGGTTATTTTGGACCCTATAAAAGGGCTGTTTGGATTTCTAGGGTTAAGGATTTGTATCATAGGGTTTGTGTGTGCAATCAGGGAGGAGAGTAGAGCAGAGGCAGAACTTTTCCGATCCCCATTGCTTTATGTGTATTGATTTGTAGAAATCAATAAAAACCCTCCCCCTTTCTTGCCCCGAGGACGTAGGCATCAAGGCCAAACCTCGTTAAATCTATGTTTCTGTGTTTTTTCTCTGTGATTGGTATTTGTGCTGGTTGTGGTACTGTTCTTCTGTGCTTTGGAGATCTAGGGTTCCTCTGTGGGGTTGTTATCGGTGGCACAACAAGTGGTATCAGAGCTTCCCAGGCTTCGCTTGGGATTTTTCTGGAGATTCGGAGGGCTTCGGGAGCTGATTCGGTGGAGATCGTGTGTCGATCTCAGATCAGTGATAGTCTTGTTTGTGAGATCGTGAGTCGACCTCAGAACAACACAAGGAGTGCTCAGGGAATCATTGGTGGAGCAGATCCGGTAAGAAACTCAATCTAGGGTTTCGGGAAGAAGGTAATCTGATTTTTATCGAAGTTGTAATCTATTTCCAGTTGGTTTCCGCATACATAGAGGTTTCAGTAGATAAATGGCAGAAGAAAGTACATCGGTTAAGACCATGGATCCTCATCCAAGGATAGACGTGGTGAAGTTTAACGACACAAATAATTTTGGGATGTGGAGGTGTGAGGTTATAGATGCCTTGAATGCATCAAACCTCGAGGACACTCTACTTCTGGAGAAGAGACGAGGAAAAACTACTGAAGAAGAGTGGGAGAAGATGAACAGGTCTGCGTGTGGGTTGATTAGGTCGTGTCTAACACAAGACATCAAATATCTTGTGTTACACGAGACATCTGCTAGGCAGTTGTGGGAGACCCTTGAGAAGAAATATCTGACCAAAAGGTGGAATCGCGATTGCAGCTGAAGAGCAAGCTATTTGGGTTTCAGATGAAGAAGGGGTGCTCCGTGAATGAGCATATCAACCGCTACACGAAGCTTCTTACAGATTTGGTGAAC
Source organism: Agave tequilana (assembly GCA_038442645.1). Lineage (NCBI taxonomy): Eukaryota > Viridiplantae > Streptophyta > Magnoliopsida > Asparagales > Asparagaceae > Agave > Agave tequilana. The sequence goes on from JAVJIF010027154.1 coordinate 54,653, forward strand.
GTGGATGTTAAGGTAGATGAGGAAGACAAGGCTGTAATCCTCCTGAACTCACTCCCAGCGAAGGAGTATGAGACATTCACATTAACCTTTATAAATGGTAGACAGACTCTGGACTATCATGAGGTGTCGTCTGCGTTGGCAAACTATGAGACGAGGAGAAAGGAGAGTCAGCCTTCTCAGTCAAGCTCGTGGCAGAGGCGCTAGCAGTAAGAAGCAGGGGTTCATCTAGGAAGGGCAGTGAAGAAAGAGGAAGATCAAAGTCCAGGTCGGGCTATAGGAATCTGAGGAAGAACCAGTGTGCCTTCTGCAGAGAAATAGGGCACTGAAAAGTGGACTGTCCGAAGTTCAAAGGGAAGAAGAAAGAGTCGAAGGCTGAAGCAAATCTTGTAAAGGTGACAAATACTCAGAGGAGTAGTTCACAAGCAGATGGATCAGATTCGGACTCGTCAGGTTTCTCATTTTCAGTCACTACTCCCATCGTTGGTCACTCATGGGAAGATGAGTGGATTTTGGATACAGGTACAACATACCATGCGTGCCCTAATCGGGGTTGGTTTTCTAACTTTGAGAAGCTGGAGGGGTATTCGGTCGTTATGGGCGATGATCACCCATGTAGCATGGAGGCTGTAGGTATAATCCGAATCAGGATGTTTGATGGGATGGTAAGGGAGCTGAAGGGAGTGAGGTATATACTGTTGGCCCGAAGGCCCATCACTCTAGTTTTGATGATGATCAACTCATGTAATTATGTTTACTAATGATCTTGTGTTTAATTAGTGACAGATTTATGATCAAGATCTTAGTAGGTGCATAGCTTCAACAAAGGATTTAAAGTCAAGTTTTGGAGCTTGCACGGTGTTTGGACCAAGTCAAGAAGGCTTCAAGTGAAGACTTTCAAGAAGACGAAGACTTGAGTCTAGGTTTGTTTTAGAAGATTTTATTTTTAGATAAAATGTAAAGGATATAGTAGTTGGTGGATTGCTCAAGTACATACACACACACACTCTTGATAGTTTTGTTTTTACAAAAGATTTTCAATTTAGAAAATACATGTTTGGATTTTGGTTTTCAAGTTTACTTATCTTTTATCCAAAATCATGTTTAGTGCTTAATGTCAAAAATATAGATATTTCACCATGTTTGTGTAGTGGATCATATCCATACACCCTATGCTTTCAAAGTTTTTTAAATATCTTGTTCTGTATTTGGAGATGTTTTGGAAAAACAAGTTTTAGAAAAATCAAGTTTTGGAAAATACTGTTTTCATTTGAGCCAATATTTCCAACTTATAAAATAGTCCAAATCATTTATAACATGTCTTGATTTTGTGCAAGCATGTTTGTTTTTCAAAGTATATTGGTAAAACTATTTTTGTAGATTTTTCAGTATTTTATGGGATTTTATTTCAATCAAAAAGACCAAGTTTTTAATCCCTTAACAGTTTTCTGATCTGGCTTCAGCCGGTCGACCGGGCGGTCGACCGACGTGCACAGACGTGCACGCCAGTTCTGGCAGGAGGGTCGGCCGACCGACCCGGTCGACCGTCCAGAGAGCTCTGCTCTCCGGAAAGGCCCCGGCCGACCGAGCGGTCGACCGGACAGAGAGCCTTGCTCTTTGTATCCTGGCTCGGTTGACCGACCGGTCGACCGATGGCGCAAACGGTCTGAAATATGACCGTCGACCGAACGGTCGACCGACAGGCCTGACAGACCCTAACGGCTAGCTTTCCAGACTCTATAAAAAGGGTCATTTGGGGGCTGTTTTGATTAAGATTTTCAAGTGGGTTTTCACTAGTTTTTCCTGAACTATTTAGAGGTTTTCCTCCACTTGATTAAGAGCAAATATTTTCAATCAAAAGGAGAGTTTATCAAGAGTGTTCAAAAGAGATTTTCTTGAGTTTTCCTCCACCATCTCTTTCCTTGTTTTCTCACACAAACACTTGAGCTATCCATTGACATTCATCCTATAGGAGTGTTGTAGTGAGAGTTTTTATTGGTGATCAAAGTGTTTAGATCACCAAGAGATCATTCTTGTACTTTGAGGAGGCGGACGTGTGTGTCCGCGTTGTTTCGAGTTCGGGTGCGAACTTGTTGTTTGAGGTGCGGCCTCAGCAAGCTTGTGGGGCTTGCGGTGTGTACGGACTAGGGAGTCCGAGAGTTGTAGGTGTTGCGGCACCAAGTGATCCGGTGGGATCGATTATAGTGGAAATCCTTCGTGTGTCGAAGGCGAGGATGTAGAGCAAGTGTGCTCGAACCTCGAAACAAATCCCTTGTGTTTGTGATTGCTCACTCTCTCTCTCTCTTTGTCTCTTGTTTATATCTTGCATGCTATTACTTGTCTTATCTTTACATGCTTGATATATTGTGTGCTTAATTGTTATACTTGCTTGGGATTGTTTGCTAACACTTGTATTTAACCAAGAGAGCCACGCGGCACCTCAACCCTTATCTAGGAGAATCTAGAGGAGTTAGTCCAGAGCCCGTCACGGGAATTCGGCTACACTCTTGTGTTATACGTGGTGTTTAGTTTAAGAGTTTAGTTTAGGTCATTATAGTTTTTAATTCCGCATTATTTGTCATTAAGTGACCATTAGATTAGCCATCACCTATTCACCCCCCTCTAGGTGACTTTACAATTGGTATCAGAGCCAAGTGCTCTGAATTTGGGTCTTACAACCTAGAGCTAAAGATCCTCATTTTTAGGCTAATCACATTATTTGTACACACACCATGGATTTCATGTCACCACCCACCTTTGACATTCTTAACATCCAAATTTGAAAGGTTAAGATGTCTATGTACCTCAAGGCCTTAGGAATTCATGTTTATCTTGCTACAATTAAAGATTCTTATGTTAATGATAGCAAGAACATTGAGGCTAATGCAAAAGCCCTTTATGCTTTAAAGTCAACCCTAAATGATGATTATTTATCTAGGGTTTCTAACATTGATTCGGCTTTTGTAGCATGGAACATCATCACCTCCCTTGGCGAAAAGGATCTATATTATGCCGGGAGCGATTCGGACGTTGGAAGCAACACCTCCAACTTGTGCTATATGGTCCAAGGGGATAACCCCCTTGAGGTAACTACCGAATCCGAGGTAGATGAAAATAACATGTCATATGATGAGCTTTCATCTTTTTGTCAACTTTTGCTTGAAAAATATGACATTGTTAAGAAAGATAATAAAAACTTGAAAAGAATTTTGATTGCATGCACAAAGAAAATGATTCATTTATAAATAAGATTGCATGTTTAGAAAAGAAAAAGAAGATTTGAAAAATGAAAATGTTTCCTTGATGTCCAAATTAAATAATCTTTGTGAAGGAAACACTATTTTGAAAAATAAAATTATTTTGGTGGAAAAACAAAAAGAAGTTGCTTTTCAAGAATACAACTCTTTGAAAAGAAAAATTGTTGAAAAAGAAATGGATTTTGTTTCTAAAAAGAATAAGAAAAATGATTCTATATCTCACCATGCTTTACATGCCACCATTAATGATAGTGAGATTAATTTTTTGAAAAATAAAATGGATTGTTTGAGCTCAACCTTGAGCTCATGTGCATTTAACCATTCTAGATTGGAAACGTTGTTTTCAAAGAAACAAGTTCCAAACATTCATGCACATCATCATCATGCATATGCTTATATTGCACGTCATGATCACACTCACACACATAAGCATTCTAAGGTGTACAAATGTACACATTGTGGCCGCAAAGGCCATTTAGAAAAGTTTTGTTATGATAGGATACATCATTTAAATTTTGCTAATCATAAAAATGTTTGGGTGCCTTATAAGACTAACCCCCAATGACCCAAAAGAAAATGGGTACCAAAACCCCCACCTTGTGTTTTTGATGTAGGTGAGGGCTCTCACACGACGTGAGAGATGTGCCTTGATGGTGGATGCATGGACTAGAAGGACATACATTTGATGCACCGCTATCAAGGAGTTTGGTGGAAATGCCACCATGTTTGGAGATTTGGAATAGTTCTTTGGTTTGGTAACTATTTCTAAACTCCTAATTTATTTACATGCTTGTTCATATGTCATATTTTTTAGCATGTTTTAGGTTTTGTGCTTCATGTGGTAAATATTAGTTTAAATGTAGTTTTTATCAAAACTTGTATGTATACATGTACAAATAGTGAGAACAAATTGATTCATATATGTTTGCACTTCATGCTCATTTGTACTCACTTTATGCACATGTATAGGCTAGTTTTGATGATTTCCTCATTTACACTTGTTTTGCCAATTTTCATGTTTTTACTTCATGTATATGTAATTTTTATTCAAATCTAATAAATATACATGTATATCCTTTTTGAGTCTCTTGCCTTCATGCAAATACTATTAATAGACTCGTTTATGTTTGGGATATGTATGCGTATTGTTAGATTTAGATAAATCATACATATACCTAGAAGTGTACTGTTTTTAATGAAAAATAAATTTTCATGTTTTGTTTGATGAAATAAAATGAATAATTTGTTTTGATCATTTTGAGCTTATTGATTATTTTCATGAAAATGCTATTTACATGATTATTGAACACTCACACTCTATTTGTTTGTCATGATTTTGGTTCATGAACATATTTTTGAGCTTTATAGATCGAGTGTCAATTCTTATGTATTTGGTATGATTCATGAAAAACATATGACTTGGTTTCATGTTTTTGAAGGATCTTTAACTAGTTTTTCAAAAATTAATTTAACTAGTTATTTATTCTTCAATGTTTATGAGATATACACATGATCCTATTATTGTTTCAATTGGTATCATTGAATCGTTTCAATTGGTATCAATTTGACTCTATTTTTTGTATATACTCATATTTTGTTTTCTTATATATGTATGTATCAATTTCAATTGGTATACTCATTTTTCATACATATATATGAGTCAATTGTGCTTGAGTTAAAATTGTTTTACATATTTAAAGCCAAAGTGGTTTATGATAAGAAAATAAAAATTTTAAGAAAAATTCTCAAGACTTGTTTTATTGAGAAAATTCAAAATTTTGTTTGAATAAGAAAAATTCAAAATTTTTGAGTTGTATTGCCTATATGCAAGGAGAGCTTAACATCTCTTCTACATATAGATTCATGTTGAGTGTATTGTATATTGAGGAGCTTGACAACTCTTCTTTATGTGATACACGTGTGTAGGGGGAGCTTCACATCTCCTCTTATGCATTACATATTATACGTTATGTGAATTAGGGCTTGCATCCCTCTTTCATGTAATGTATATGTGTAGGGAAGTTACTTAACCGTCTTCCTCTTCATAAATGTATATCGTATATAACCTTTTATGACTTATTTGTTTTCACCCTTTCTTTGGTTCTTTGTTATGACAAAAAGGGGGAGAAAAATTTTTTGATTGTGTTTTTACCCCCTTTGTTGATGATTGACAAAAAGGGGGAGAAAGATTTTGGACTTATATACATGTTTTGTGAAAAAGATTGTTTATGCATATATGTTTTGTTTTGCAAATAGGAGAAAAAGAATTTGATTTGTTTTATGCTTGATTAGCATGTTTACTTCTTTATTTGCATACATGGTTATGTGCTTCATCGCTATATTATTGTTTTTGTGTTATGCATGAGTTAAGGGGGAGCTTCTTTGAAGCTTTACTTTAATCCATGCATATATAACTTCATGAGTTTTGTCATCATCAAAAAGGGGAGATTGTTGGCCCGAAGGCCCATCACTCTAGTTTTGATGACGATCAACTCATGTAGTTATGTTTACTAATGATCTTGTGTTTAATTAGTGACAGATTTATGATCAAGATATTAGTAGGTGCATAGCTTCAACAAAGGATTTAAAGTCAAGTTTTGGAGCTTGCACGGTGTTTGGACCAAGTCAAGAAGGCTTCAAGTGAAGACTTCAAGAAGATGAAGACTTGAGTCTAGGTTTGTTTTAAAGATTTTATTTTTAGATAAAATGTAAAGGATAGAGTAGTTGGTGGATTGCTCAACTACATACACACACACACACACTCTTGATAGTTTTGTTTTTACAAAAGATTTTCAATTTTAGAAAATACATGTTTGGATTTTGGTTTTCAAGTTTACATATCTTTTATCCAAAATCATGTTTAGTGCTTAATGTCAAAAACATAGATATTTCACCATGTTTGTGTAGTGGATCATATCCATACACCCTATGCTTTCAAAGTTGTTTAAATATCTTGTTTTTGTATTTGGAGATGTTTTGAAAAAACAAGTGATTGAGGTACAACCTGCACACAAAATACGAGATTATAGAACTTAAGAAAGAATATGTGCAAGTGCTCAATTCTTTCGCTATAGCAAGTGGCTATGCGGGTCGTGATCCACAAGGAGGGTTTGCGATGGAAGCATTTACAGTTTTATTGAAATCGTTATAAAAAATAAGCGAAAGTTCTTCTCTGTTTTATGTTATGAAAAAGAAAAGAAAGTTAATGGTTAAGTTAAGAAGAAAGCGAGAGATGAAGAAGGTGAAAAATCAGAAACGAAGAAAAGCGACTATGTACAATGAAGTGGAAAGAAGAATGAACATGATTTGGAAGAAGTGGTTGGTGATCTAAACTAAGAAAGAAAAGAAAGAAAGTAAAGAAAAGTGAAGCGATACTTACCTAGGTTGATTCATGACTTGGAAACCTTTTTGCAAGTTCTACCTTTTTGCTTCGGAGGCGTTCAACACATAGATCATAAACTCGAACTCGGTCCCCGTGCACATTATATCGTCAAGCATAAGAAGAACGAAGTGATGCGGAGCTTGAAGAGGAGAACGTCTTCATGAACTATCGCTGGCTCTCACGTAGCTTAGTTAGACTTGCTTTGGAATTCACTTGTAACTCAACAACAACAACCAAGGTAAAGTAGAAGAGGAAGACGAAACAAAAGGAAATACAAACATAAAAAGAACTTGTACCTTTATTAATTGCAGAGACAATGGAAGAAAGGAGGAGGGTACATCGTCGGTGTCACTCTCAACTTCAGCCTCTCTCTCTTACTTACATGAATCTTCTTCTACCCTAAGTTACATACAAATTACATAAGAAGAAAGAAAAACCTAAACTACAAAGAATTAAAACTAGGCTAGATCCTAATCTGCATGTTCGTCCCATTTTCAGCGCAGATAATGGCCTTTTATAGGCATAAACCCAACAACCAGAATCCCGGAGAGGTCGGGGGAGTTCACGCTCCCCCTAACTCCCCAAGATTGCAGCAGAAACGCGGCCCAAGCCTCATTTCCGTGGCAAGGGTGTGGCCAGATGGCCACACCCTGTTGGTGGGTCATCCCGGGAGTTCCTTCTGGCTTTATCCTTTGTTGGTTTCTTCGTTTGAGCTCCGGATTCTGACGAAATGGCCTTGAATTCTTGGCTTTAACCCATCGATTCTGAGAGGATTCTTCTCAACCGGTTCAACCTCTTGATTTTGCCCTGATTTTATGTGTACGAATTAACTCTGATTTAATTCAGAATTCTGTGGGCTTTTGGCTCATTTCTCTTCATCTCTTTAAGGATTGGGCCTGCAAATAAATTAAACAAATAATTAGGACAATGCAGGCTTTTATTCTAAAATAAGTATGGAAATGTGAAATTAAATATGCAACATTAGCAACCAATCACATCCCCATACCTATCTTTTGCTCGTCCTCGAGCAAAACAACTAAATTATACTAAGAATTATTAAACCACTTTCGCAGGTCGCGCGATTGCACTGAGCATGTGCAACAAGCCGTTAAACCTCTAGGTTCCCCCTAGAGGACGAGTTTTGTCTCGTGAGGGTTTTCAGCGGATTACACCCATAAAATCCATAAAGAAAGAGAAATAAAGAGTTAGTATTTTCGAAAAGCATTTGAAAGAGAAAAATATTTGAAATATGATTGTAAGATCTAAGCAATCTATAAGTTATAGGAAAGCCGAATTTTTATTCCTAAACTTAGTCTCTATTCAAAAATTTGTTATCAATCAAAGTAAGGAGTCAAATTGTGCTTCTCATCTAGTCTATTACTTTACCCTAAGTCATATGCACCTTGTGAATGTGAAAATTTTGAATAAGGGTTCATTAATTCTAACTCTTATGCCTTATTTATTTTTATATATGAAAAGTCACCTAGAGGGGGGTGAATAGGTGACAATGCTAATCAAGGGCAAATTAAAATTTAAAGCTACAACAATCACAAGATGAATGCAAGCAAGTAAGTATGACAATGAATATGATGAGCAAGTAATAAGTGCAAGCAAATAGAGTAAGGATTGCAAGAATGTAAACCAATCGCAAACACAAGGATATGTTATCGAGGTTCGAGCACCCAGCTCTACTCCCCGCCTTCCCCAGAAGGATTCTAGCTACTTCCACTATCACAAAGATCTCAATTACAATGGAGTACCCAACTCCACAATCTCAGTACAAGAAATTTCCTTGGTAGTCAAAAGACCACAAACTCTCTCTTTCAAATATCTCTTCCCTTACAAAGGTCCTTAGAGAATATTGAGTAGGAATGAAGCTCTTTTGTGTGTAAGGAAAAGAAATTGAAATCAGAGAAAAACTTTTGAAAACCCTTCAGAAATTGAGAGAATTTAGCTCAAAAACCAAGAACTTTGAAAGCCTTAAACTTTTGAATTTTTGCAAAGATTGTTGTTCTAACCAATCTCTCCCCAAACACCCCTATTTATAGGAGAGGGATAGGGTTTAGGGATAAAACATATTTACTGATTTTTAGGAGATAATTAGATCAAAATATATCCTTAAACGAATTTTTAAACACAAAAGACAAAAATAAACAGCTCTTAAAAAATCTGCCCGTTACTGTTCAACGGCTACATCGGTCGACCGGGCCGTCGACCGGTAGTATAAAAATTTGACCGTTACAGGCGAGCGGTCGACCGACCCAGTCGACCGATAAAACCTGTGAGCAAAATAATAGTCCGGTCGACCGCCCCGGTCGACCGACAGACGTGCACACGGATACGTGCATCTGCCAGGACTTCGGTCGACTGGTCCGGTCGACCGGACCAGACTGACACAGACTCGGTCGACCGACCCGGTCGACCGGATCAGGTCAAAAAGCCAAATTTAAAAAGAAATAAAAGAGGATTTTGATTTTATCAAAAATACTTTTGAACAGGGATTAGTATAAAACACAAATATATATCTGTAGGCAAAATCTTGTATGCAAAATATTTTTGTATAATTTATAAGAAATTATTTTGGAATGAGCATGTGCGCAAAAACGTGTGTGATAGAGCTTCAAACCTATCCACTATTCTTTAACATACTATAAACTGAAAAACAAAATACATGAAGACTTCTTGAGCTATCTTCAAGTCTTTGAGCCATCCAATGCCTTGCTAGAGCCTTCTCTTCTTTGATCCTTCCTTGATGTGCAATTTGCCTTCCTTACTTTGTGGAACTTAGAAGTTCTTGCAATAGCTAAGCGAATGGGCTCTAAACATGGTACAAACCTGAAACTTATCTTAACAAATTTGTTAGTACCAAATAGCTCATATTTGGTTTGTCATCATCAAAACACAAAACAATTGGAGAGTGTAACCTCTTGGGCCAACAATCTCCCCCTTTTTGATGATGACAAAACAAATAGGCTATTAACAAAAATATGGGGTAGGAGAAAACTCCCCCTCAAATTATGCTATACTTAAAACACAAGAATATGCTCTAATAATTGAAATGATGCACCAATTATTGAAACCAATTAAAACAAAATATATAAAACACAAAAATTGCTCTTGATACCAAAAATACCAAAAACAACTAAAACACAAGAATTTATTTAAACACAAAAACTCATAAAAACAAAACAACAAAAAATAACTTCATATGGAACAAAACATATAAATTCATATGGAACCAAGACCAAATGAACTTATTTTTGTCATGTAAACTTATTCTCCCCCTTTTTTCATACATCAAAAAGGGTTATGAAAAAACATGTTTATTCAATAATACAAACATTTAGTTCTCCACAAATAAACGAAAATCTAGCAAAATCAAGAGGTTTAGTGAAAATATCGGCTAGTTGTAAATCCGTAGAAACATAATCAATATCTATATCACCTTTCTCAAAATGATCTCTAAGAAAGTGATATCTAATCTCAATGTGCTTGGTCTTACTATGTTGATTTGCATTTTTTGTCATGTGTATAGTACTAGTATTATCACAAAATATTTTTATATGATCAAAGTGCAAATCAAAATCAAGGATAGTATGTTTCATCCAAAGGACTTGTGCACAACAAGCCCCTGCGGCAACATACTCCGCCTCGGCGGTTGAGAGAGCTACGGAATTTTGTTTCCTAGAGGACCATGAAACAAGACAATTACCAAGAAATTGACATGTCCCACTAGTACTCTTTCTATCTACTCTACAACCCGCATAGTCGGCATCCGAATAACTAGTCATAGAAAAATCTATAGTTTTCGGATACCAAGACCCATTCCAATAGTGCCCTTAATATAACGAATAATGCGTTTTACCGCAATAAGATGAGACTCTTTAGGACACGATTGAAATCTAGCACAAAGACACACACTAAACATGATATCCGGCCTACTTGCCGTCAAATATAAAAGACTTCCTATCATGCTTCTATATAATTTAATATCAACATTTTTACCTTGTTCGTCCTTATCAAGCTTGGTTGTAGTTGCCATTGGAGTGTTGCAAGCCTTTGATCCTTCAAGCCCAAACTTCTTTACTAGCTCCTTTGCGTACTTGGCTTGGTTAATGAAGGTTCCGTCTTGCAATTGCTTGATTTGGAGTCCAAAGAAGAAATTGAGCTCACCCATGGAAGACATTTCAAATTCTACTTGCATTACCTTCTCAAAATCCTTGCATAAAAGCTCATTAGTAGATCTAAAAATTATATCATCAACATAAATTTGCACAATTAAGATATCATTCTCAACATGCTTAGTAAAAAGAGTTGTGTCTACTTTGCCTTTAATAAAATCATTTGAAATGAGAAAACTAGAAAGCCTTTCATACCAAGCTCTTGGAGCTTGTTTCAATCCATACAAAGCTTTATCAAGTTTAAAAACAAAATCGGGATGAACATGATCAACAAAACTGGGAGGTTGGGAAACATAAACTTCTTCATTAATAAAACCATTTAAAAATGCACTTTTTACATCCATTTGAAAAAGTTTAAAATTTTTAAAACATGCAAAAGCTAGTGTCATCCGTATGGCTTCAAGCCGTGCTACGGGTGCAAAGGTCTCCTCAAAGTCAATTCCCTCAACTTGAGTGTAACCTTGGGCCACTAACCTAGCTTTATTCCTAATGACATTTCCGGACTCATCCAACTTATTCCTAAAGATCCACTTAGTACCAATTATTGGTCTATCGTGGGGCTTAGGAACAAGGTGCCAAACTTGGTTGCGCTCAAATTGATTGAGTTCCTCTTGCATGGCAAGCAACCAATATGGGTCCGTCTCGGCTTCGAGAATGCCTTTGGGTTCAAAATGAGAAATAAAAGCAAAGTTACCACATATGTCATGGAGTTTGGAGCGCGTTGTGACTCCTTTAGATGCATCACCCAAGATGAGCTCCTTAGGATGATTGTAGCGTATCTCCAAGCTTTAGGAAGCGGTTGAGTGCTTTCCTCCTTATCCTCTTGAACTTCACCAATAGGATTTAGCTTTTCTTCTTGAGCGGGTGAGTCCTTCAAGGATAGTCTCTCCATGTCTTCACCTAGTGGTTCAATCTCTACAACATTCTCAACAACCACATTAAATTCTTCAAATTTAACATGCATGGATTCTTCAATGGTTAGTGTAGATCTATTGAAAACTCTATATGCTTTGCTAGTAGAGGAATATCCAACAAAGATAGCCTCATAAGCCTTAGCATCAAATTTACCCAAATTATCCTTAGTATTTAAAACAAAACACTTGCATCCAAAAACTTTAAAATATGCAACATTTGGTTTTCTAGAATGATACATTTCAAATGATGTTTTTGAAGATTTTTGCACAAATAAATACGATTCGATATATAGCATGCGGTGTTTACGGCCTCGGCCCATAAATATTGAGGGAGGTCATATTCACTTATCATTGTCCTAGCCATCTCTTGAAGTATTCTATTTTTCCTTTCTACAACTCCATTTTGTTGTGGAGTTCTAGGACAAGACGTTTCATGCTTAATTCCCTTTTCATCACAATAAGTCATGAAGAGTTGGTTAATAAACTCACCACCTCTATCACTTCTTATTCTCAAATCGGAAAACCCTTTTCTTTTTCAACTCTTTTTCGAAAAATCTTAAAATGAGAAAAGTTTGATCTTTATTTTGCAAAAAGAAAACCCAAGTAAAACGGGAGAAATCATCAACCAAAACAAATGCAAATCTACTTCCATTTAAACTTTTAGTTTTAGTTGGTCCAAAAAGATCCATATGAATTAATTCTAAAGGCCTAGTTGACATGATATCCTTGATTGGTTTAAAGGAAGACTTGGTTTGTTTCCCAAGTTGGCACGCACTACAAATGCGGTCTTTCTCAAATCCAAGCAAGGTATACCCTTCACCAATTCCTTTGAATTAATCCTAGAAATATGGTCAAAAGATGCATGTCCTAATCTTCTATGCCAAAGCCAAGAATTTTCATCAAAAGCATTTAAGCATTTAGTAGAACAATCTAAATTAAGCATGTCAATTATATAAATATTATTATCACGAAAACCGGTAAGAATACAAACATCGGATTTAACATCAAAAATCTTGCATGAGGAATCATCAAAAACAACTTTAAGTCCACGGTCACAAAAGTTGGCTAATGCTAAGCAAATTATGTTTTAAACCATCTACTAAAACAACATTCTCAATAATAGGAGATGCACCAATTTGAATGTTATCTATACCGATGATAGTTCCTTTGGAGTCATCCCCGAAGGTGACGGTGCCACCTTCCATGTACCTTGATAGGGTTGTGAAGTTGTTGATATCCCACGTCATGTGTCTCGAACAACCACTATCAAGGTACCACCGCTCCCTACGTCTTGGAGCCTTGGTGTGTACCTACATCAAACATTTTAGGACTTGATTTTGGTACCCACATTTTCTTGGGTCCATGAGGGTTAGAGCCATTAACCCAAACAAGATTATTTGAACTATGCAATTTATCATAACAAAATTTAGCTAAATGTCCATTTTTGCCACAATATGTGCATCTATACACTCTACCATATCTAAAAGCATAGTGAGTGTGTGATTTGTGAGCATGGGCATTGTGAGCATGAAAAGATTTAGCATGAGAAGTATTATTTGAAGTGTGAGCATGTGAAATTTAGCATGAAAATCTTTAACATGAGAAGTGTGCTTTTTGGAAAACTTTTCTTCAAGCTTCTTGGTGTTAAAGCACAATCTTTCAAAATCTTTTCAAAATCAACCATTTTGGTTTTTAAGGAAGAAATTTCTTTATTATCAATAATAGGGTTTTTACCCTTACAAGAAATCTTATAAGCATCAAATTCATTTTGAATAGAAACAAGATTTGAAGAAAGATCATCTTTTTCTTTTGAAACAATGGCAAGTTGATTCTTAAGAAAAGCAACTTCTTTTTGTAATTTTAAGCATTCAAGTTTCTTATTATCATAAGTTTCAGAAAGTTCTACAAATGCATGTACTAGAACTTCCTTACTTAGTTCATCATCTTCATCATCATGGGATTGAGGGTTACCTTAGGTGTGTTTGCCATGAAACACATATTAGCTTGATCCACCTCCTCTTCGGACTCGCTTTCCGAATCCCATGTTGCTTTGTAGGCTTTCTTTTCCTCCGGCTTCTTTGGCTTGAAGGAGGAAGTCATCTTCTTCTTGAACTCCGGACAATCCGCCATGATATGTCCGGGTTTGCGGCAATTGTAGCATATGATCTTCCGCTCCTCTTTGCCTTCGAATCTTCTCCGGAAGTTGAACTTGTTCTTTCGGTACAACCTCTTGACATTCCGCACAAGTAGGGTTAGCTCCTCATCTTCTTCTTCGTCTTCATCATCGTCATCATTGGTGGATGAAGTCTTAAAGGCAATGGATTTCTTCTTTGAAGTAGTTGCCTCATCTCTTGCTTTCTTCTCCATCTCATGGGTCTTTAGGTTCCCAATGAGACTAATGATGTCCATCTCGTCCTTGTCGTTCAACTCCTTTAAGGTGGTGGCCATGATCTCCCAAGATGGTGGAAGAGCCCGTATCACTTTGCGCACCTTTTGATCATTGGAGATGACGTCACCTAATGAAGAAAGACCATTTGTAATTTTAGTGAAACGAGTAATCATACAATCAATAGATTCTTCATCAAGCATTTTGAATGATTCATATTGAGACCTCAAGAGATCTATTTTAGCTTTCTTGACTTGTGAAGTCCCTTCATGTGTGACCAATAAGTGTTGCCAAATCTCATAGGCGGATTGGCAATGAATTACCCGTGTAAGGTCATCCTCATTCAAGGCGGTTAAAAGGGAGTTTTGGGCTTTTGAGTTAGCCTCATATTCTCTAAAGTTGAAGTCGGTCCAAGTGCTCTCATCTTCATTGGGTGCTACATAGGGTTTGGTCAAAGACTTAGCCACTAAACTACCTAGTGATTGCAAAAAGATAGTCATCCTAACCTTCCAAATAGGGAAGTTGAGTCCATCAAATTTAGGTGGGGTTTTAATGTTGTCGGCCATGTTTACTAGTGTATGAATGTATGAATGGAAATGTTGATTAGCAATATTTTAAGGATCTCTCTATGGATGTTAAGCCAAACCTAGAGTCCAAGCTCTGATACCAATTGAAAAGTCACCTAGAGGGGGGTGAATAGGTGACAATGCTAATCAAGGGCAAATTAAAAATTTAAAGCTACAACAATCACAAGATGAATGCAAGCAAGTAAGTATGACAATGAATATGATGAGCAAGTAATAAGTGCAAGCAAAATAGAGTAAGGATTGCAAGAATGTAAACCAATCGCAAACACAAGGATATGTTATCGAGGTTCGAGCACCCAGCTCTACTCCCCGCCTTCCCCAGAAGGATTCTAGCTACTTCCACTATCACAAAGATCTCAATTACAATGGAGTACCCAACTCCACAGTCTCAGTACAAGAAATTTCCTTGGTAGTCAAAAGACCACAAAACTCTCTCTTTCAAATATCTCTTCCCTTACAAAGGTCCTTAGAGAATATTGAGTAGGAATGAAGCTCTTTAGTGTGTAAGGAAAAGAAATTGAAATCAGAGAAAAACTTTTGAAAACCCTTCAGAAATTGAGAGAATTTAGCTCAAAAACCAAGAACTTTGAAAGCCTTAAACTTTTGAATTTTTGCAAAGATTGTTGTTCTAACCAATCTCTCCCCAAACACCCCTATTTATAGGAGAGGGCTAGGGTTTAGGGATAAAACATATTTACTGATTTTTAGGAGATAATTAGATCAAAATATATCCTTAAACGAATTTTTAAACACAAAAGACAAAATAAACAGCTCTTAAAAAATCTGCCCGTTACTGTTCAACGGCTACATCGGTCGACCGGGCCGGTCGACCGGTAGTATAAAAATTTGACCGTTACAGGCGAGCGGTCGACCGACCCAGTCGACCGATAAAACCTGTGAGCAAAAATAATAGTCCGGTCGACCGCCCCGGTCGACCGACAGACATGCACACGGATACGTGCATCTGCCAGGACTTCGGTCGACTGTCCGGTCGACCGGACCAGACTGACACAGACTCGGTCGACCGACCCGGTCGACCGGATCAGGTCAAAAAGCCAAATTTAAAAAGAAATAAAAGAGGATTTTGATTTTATCAAAAATACTTTTGAACAGGGATTAGTATAAAACACAAATATATATCTGTAGGCAAAATCTTGTATGCAAAATATTTTTTGTATAATTTATAAGAAATTATTTTGGAATGAGCATGTGCGCAAAACGTGTGTGATAGAGCTTCAAACCTATCCACTATTCTTTAACATACTATAAACTGAAAAACAAAATACATGAAGACTTCTTGAGCTATCTTCAAGTCTTTGAGCCATCCAATGCCTTGCTAGAGCCTTCTCTTCTTTGATCCTTCCTTGATGTGCAATTTGCCTTCCTTACTTTGTGGAACTTAGAAGTTCTTGCAATAGCTAAGCGAATGGGCTCTAAACATGGTACAAACCTGAAACTTATCTTAACAAATTTGTTAGTACCAAATAGCTCATATTTGGTTTGTCATCATCAAAACACAAAACAATTGGAGAGTGTAACCTCTTGGGCAACAATATATATACTTTTTTTTTGTGGTATTATTCTTAGTTTTATTAGGCTTTCTAATCTGTCCATGTAACGAGCCTTTAATCGATGACTCCCAAACCAAACGGTCTTAGGGCACCGGGTGAGAAAAACACCCCTAGGACTTAAGACTCGAGCAAACAAGGCCACAAAACTATGGATTTTATTATATGATGTACCCCTTTTAGGCGTGAATACTTATGCTTTATTAGGCACAAATACCCAGCTTAATCAGAGGATCTTTCTTTTCAAACTTATCTAATCATCTTTCGCATAAATACTAAGGCTTGCTTAGGCCAAAGCACCTAGCTAATCTAATTAGACTTGTTTTTTTTTTTCATTTTTTTCTTTTTTCTTTTTTTTTTTCAAACTCATCTAATTATCTTTTGCATAAATACTAAGGCTTTCTTAGGCCAAAGCACCTAGCTAATCAATAATTAGATTTGTTTATATATATATATATTTTTATAAGGCATAAGAATCTTTGTTTTTGAACCCTAAGTGTGTAAGTGTATGAAGTGTGCATATTTCATCAAGGTAAAGATCAAGACTAAATTACTTTGACAAATTATCTTCCTAACTCTATAAATCAAACAAATAATCTTATTTTGACCAAATATAAGAAATCCTAATTTGGATTTTCCTATTCCTTAAAATTAACTTAATTTCTTACAAAAATAAGTCAAAATATTGTTTCTATCTTTCAAAAAAGTTTTTTAAAAGTAAAGAAAAAAGTTAATTTTTTTTTATTTATTTATTTTTTTAAAGAAAAAGAAAAGTTATGTTAGACCCTCCCCACACCTATCTCATGCATTGTCCTCAATGTATGAATTAATGCATAGATGCATGAAAAAGAAGAAAGGGAAGGAAAATTGTTACCTTAAGGTGGTGGTTCCGGTGGTGGTCTGATTGGTCCACGAAACATGACCCAATTAACTTTTCTTGGGTCTCGGAGGAACCCACCAGCACTATATCTTTAATATAACCCATTAAAAAGATTTGTCCATGAAGGATTTTTATTAAGTATGTGACCCCATCTAATTTTCAAATTTCATAACAAATTTCGGAGTCAAATTTGTCAACCACCTCGTCCCAGAATGGAGTATGAAATGATAGAACAGTTGACTTGGACTCAGGAAGGACAGGAACTAATACCGACTCAGGAAGTTGACTTAAGTCAAGTAAAGGTTCAGGAGTCGGAATATGTTCAGGAAGTGGGTCCAAGTCAAGAAATTGAAACTCAAGTCCACATGTATTTTCAATGATGGAATGTGACCTAATGTGGGTGATTCCAGTTCAGAAATGATAGGTGGGGGAATCAAAACTGACTCTAGAATATTATTCAAGTTTGGTAATAAAATAGGAGTCAATATTGATTCAGAAAGTTGAACTGGATCACATATGTGAGAATCTGGGTCACATATCTCATTGAGTTCAATATCAAAAAATGGAGAACTTGCCAATTTATCCAGGGGATTTTCAAAATTGTAAAGTTGGTCAAGTTCAACATGATCCTCAAAGATGGGTGATTCAATTTCTTTATGAATTGGTACATGATCCAATGTTGACTCCGGGAAAAGATTGAAGTCAGGTGAAGATACCGGAGTCATAATCGAATCAGGAAATAGAATTGAATCACTAAGTTGGGGTTCAGGATCATAATCATTTTCAAGTTCTATTTCAGGAAAAGGAAAACTAGCCAAACTATCAATATCATTGGAGTTTGGGTAAGTTCAAATGGTTGTGCTGAAATGGAATCTTGATTTCCAAAACTACATGACTCTTCGGCTCTAACAGAATAGTTAGTGACATCAGGACGGTGGGAACGTAGAGATTCGACCATCATATCTATGTCACGATTACGAGTGTTTTGAGCCTGAGTCATGGCTTCAAGCATCTTTTCATAGTTGATAGGTTCATTATTTTGATGAAAAGATGAAGAATTATCTTGGAAGTGGTAGTGAAATTGTGAGTCCATCAGATTTTGGGATTTGTGTTTGGACTCACGCATACTCATTTCCATAATTGATGGTTTCCTATTTTGGACGGGTGGAACTGAGTATGAATCTTGAAAATAGTGTGGACTAGGTGAAGAAGGAGGACACTGTGGTTGAAAATTGGACTCGGGGTAGGTGAATCCCCACTGACTCTGTGAAGAGTTGAAATCGTTATGGAAATTATAGTCATACGATGGGGGACATGGGTTATATGGATTCGGATAAGACCAATCCGGCACACTAGGTTGGTTAAAGTCATGATATGCCGGGTTGGTAATGTCCGAAAAAGAGTTTGATGTGTAATATGGATTATTATTATAGTTGAAAAAATTATTATTATAAGCCATATCACACAATGGAATACAAACAAAAAGAAAGAAAAACAAACAAATAAACAAACAAGAAAGAAAAAATTCTAACCTAAGTTAGGGTAGACCTAGACCTAGACGACTCCTAACTGGTTAGACTGTCCACAGGAGGTTTAATGTAGACTTTGACCACAAGCTAATCAGCCAGGTCAGGGTAAGGTTAGTGGGAGGTTTTCCGTCAAAAGACGTTCCTTAATTAAATAACCACCAACCTTCGGGCTTTCGGCCCTTAATCCCTTTCCTAGACACTGATTTGGCAAGAGTCAAGTTCCAACACCTTTCCCCCTTAGGATAATCTCCTAATTGAGTCCGAGATGTCCCTAGGGCCAACGTCTACTCATTTTAAGTTAGGCTTGGGTTAGTGAGTGCTTGGATTCTAATTTTTGGGCTAAGGAAGGGTGATTAAATCCCCACCTTATCTTATTATTGGGTGGTGCCCTTAAGATTAGTTTTTGTGCAAGTGTACAAGATAAATAAGATGTACTCTAAGCGATATAAATCAACCAAGAGATAGTCCTATTCTAGATGCAATGCATACGTACCTTGCTCCAGCACTCTTCAATAGTAAAAAA
Organism: Agave tequilana; assembly: GCA_038442645.1. Classification (NCBI taxonomy): domain Eukaryota; kingdom Viridiplantae; phylum Streptophyta; class Magnoliopsida; order Asparagales; family Asparagaceae; genus Agave; species Agave tequilana. The sequence continues at coordinate 73,857 of JAVJIF010027154.1, forward strand.
AATAAAGGAATTAAAAAGACACGTGCCTAAAATGCAAATGTCTAATCAATTTTTTATCTTTTCAATAAATATTTTACTGTTGATTATTAGCATGCTTATGTTATGGCATATAAGAAATAAATAATTGTAGCAAACTAGAATTTGCAAAGCTAGCAGCCCTGCAAAAACCTGTTAGTAGTCAGCTCTTTATTGCCGCGGATCCGCGGCTTTTGCCGTGGAAGCGCGGCAATTCAGAGGGCAATGGGTCTCTGCTTTCTAGAGCAGAGGCCCAATACCACTTGTATGTCACTGCAAACTTATTTTCCTGCTTTGCTTGCCCTGTAACCTGCAACAGAGAAGAAAATTCGTTTAGTTCTAAAGAATTTTCAATAGAAATTCAGATTTCAATAAAAACCGTTTTACCCTCCCCGGCAACGGCGCCAAAATTTGATTGAGGTACAACCTGCACACAAAATACAAGATTATAGAACTTAAGAAAGAATATGTGCAAGTGCTCAATTCTTCCGCTATAGCAAGTGGCTATGCGGGTCGTGATCCACAAGGAGGGTTTGCGATGGAAGCGTTTACAGTTTTATTGAAATCGTTATAAAAAATAAGCGAAAGTTCTTCTCTGTTTTATGTTATGAAAAAGAAAAAGAAAGTTAATGGTTAAAGTTAAGAAGAAAGCGAGAGATGAAGAAGGTGAAAAATCAGAAAACGATGAAAAGCGACTATGTACAATGAAGTGGAAAGAAGAATGAACATGATTTGGAAGAAGTGGTTGGTGATCTAAACTAAGAAAGAAAAGAAAGAAAGTAAAGAAAAGTGAAGCGATACTTACCTAGGTTGATTCATGACTTACTTGGAAACCTTTTTGTAAGTTCTACCTTTTTGCTTCGGAGGCGTTCAACGCATAGATCATAAATTCGAACTCGGTCCCCGTGCACATTATATCGTCAAGCATAAGAAGAACGAAGTGATGCGGAGCTTGGAAGAGGAGAACGTCTTCATGAACTATCGCTGGCTCTCACATAGCTTAGTTAGACTTGCTTTGGAATTCACTTGTAACTCAACAACAACAACCAAGGTAAAGTAGAAGAGGAAGACGAAACAAAAGGAAATACAAACATAAAAAGAACTTGTACCTTTATTAATTGCAGAGACAATGGAAGAAAGGAGGAGGGTACATCGTCGGTGTCACTCTCAACTTCAGCCTCTCTCTCTTACTTACATGAATCTTCTTCTACCCTAAGTTACATACAAATTACATAAGAAGAAAGAAAAACCTAAACTACAAAGAATTAAAACTAGGCTAGATCCTAATCTGCATGTTCGTCCCATTTTCAGCGCAGATAATGGCCTTTTATAGGCATAAACCCAACAACCAGAATCCCGGAGAGGTCGGGGGAGTTCACGCTCCCCCTAACTCCCCAAGATTGCCGCGGAAAC